>JAFBJR010000905.1:3368253-3549763 GCA_016785285.1 Brachirus orientalis
GGGGGGGGGGGGGGGGGGGGGGGGGGGGGGGGGGTGCATGGCAAATGTGCTAGTTGTGTAACTAAACTAGACTTTTCAAAACCGTTTGCTTGAGCACAGATGAACAGAGAAGCCCTTTGAATAACAAAGTGCAAATTAATACTAGAATACTAGGAAGGAGGCTCCTAAATCAAATTCAAGTTAGGCCCCCCATAAAGGCTTAGGTTGGCACTGCCTAGTCCCTCACACTAACATCAACAACACAACTGAATTCATAATCCTAAGTTTTACCTGAACCTAATTTAAAATCAAGTCTTTAATCCTTTAACCTCAAACAGCCACTTATGTTTGTACGGTCCATTTTTGGTCATTTTGGTCTTGAAAACGCTGACAGACCATCCAATAAATACAGTAAAATAAAGTGAAACACACACAACTCGAAACGTATCAATTGGCATCATTTCGTGACTCACATAATTAATACATATGCAAAAAATATGTATTATGTATTAAAAAATATGGTTTGTTTTGATGTAAAATGACAACTCTAATCCACAATTCAACTCTGTTTGCTCCCTCTCTCTCTCTCAGAATCAGAATTTTTGTTCTTTTTCACAGATATCCCTGATTCCAGTGCTTCAACACCACAGCTCAAATATTTTAACTATAACCATTACCATGTATTATATAGGTACTCATTACTGCTAAGGTTAATTATCCTCATCCACCCTTCACCAATGCCTTGTCGTCAGGGTTCTGAGGGTCACATGAGGAGCTGGAACCAACGCCAGATGGTGACATGTCACACCCTGAATGAGATGATGATGATAATGTTACTGACTCTTGAATCTCAGTCTTCTTATCTTTTCTTTCTCTGTATTATTTGATGTTTTGTTTGTAATCTTGTCTCTGTACATGTGACACCTTCTGCACGTCTGTCCTTCCTGGAAGAGGGATCCCTCCTCTGTTGCTCTTCCTGAGGTTTCTCCCATTTTTTCCCTGTAAGAGGGGTTTTGTGGAGTTTTACCTCACTCGGTGTGAGGATAGAGGGTGTCACTTGCTGTACAGACTGTAAAGCCCTTCAAGGCAAATTACGTTTGCAATGCTGGGCTATATAAATAAAATTGACTTGACTTGACTTGTTTTCTGGGAAACTGACATGTTCTAGGAAGTAGCCACATGGACAAGATATTGATAACAAAAGGGGAACCACATGACATCTGGAAATTGGAGAGTGACCAAGAATACAGCAGAGATAACACGAGACAACCTGCTTCCCACAAGAGCAGGGTTTAGGTTTGACTGAAGGTAAATATGATGAAAACAATGTCCTCAGTTCAGTTAAACATCATCTGTCCCCATTCAACCATCACACACACACACACTTTAGTACCTGGAGTCACATGCTGCTGAGAGCATCAGCAGTGTGCACACTCAAGTCGTTAATCATTACACTTTTTCCTGACTAAGCATCCCTTATAGGAGCAATGCGGGTTGTCTGGCAGATAAGACAGCACATGTGTAGTCTGTCTTGACGGAAATCACTTTAATAGGGGAAGATAGGACGTTGAACCTGAGCAGACAGGTCAACACCTCACGTAGTCAAGTCGATTTTATTAGTATGGTGCCAGTCAGATCATAACAGACATTATCTCAGGACACACAGGAATAGACTGCGCTTTATTATAATCAGGATCAATGTAATCACCTCAACAGGAAAAGTAAACACACATTTTTGAATGTGAATTTATAACCTTACAGATAGTGTTCATTGTCAGTGTTTGTTTTTGTATAGCTGTGGCTTATGTTTTACATTGCATTTTCATATTTTCATTCCCCATTTGTCTAAAGCTGGAGTATGTTCTTATATGTTGGTTGCATTTACGCATTTTTTGTATTTTATCCCCTATGTTTTATATTGAATTCATTTGTAGTTTGTTGTGTGCCTGATATTGTGCTGCTGTGACTCGTAAATGTCCCTATTTGGGGTCAATAAAGTGTCTGTGTCTGAAAAGTGAACATCATTTTGTTTTAAGCCTATGGCTACAATTAGGGAATTTTTGCACATTGCAAATTGCAACATCTGCTCCAATTTGCATAAAAAAGCATTTTTTGTAGCCATTAATGTTTTTATGACTGAGGAATACTTTAGATTGTGGCGTCTGAAGCTCAACAGGAAAGAAAATCTATCATTCCCAGACTAAATTCCAAAGATAAAGCCTCAGGCAATTATCTAATTGCTAATGTGTAATATGGGCCTCTCAATAATTAACGAGGCTGGGTTCGAGCAA
Source organism: Brachirus orientalis (assembly GCA_016785285.1). Classification (NCBI taxonomy): domain Eukaryota; kingdom Metazoa; phylum Chordata; class Actinopteri; order Pleuronectiformes; family Soleidae; genus Brachirus; species Brachirus orientalis. Next base: position 3,370,524 of record JAFBJR010000905.1, read on the forward strand.
TTGCAATGACATCAGCTCTGATTAGAAAAAGTGAGTGGATAGAAGTCAAAGTGCTGCTGTTGTTTGAGAGCAGGACAGACCATAAATTATTACAATAAAATCATAAATTATGGCTGAATTTATCCATTTCATAATTATCCTCTCAGGTCATAATGCAGTCAGCAGGAACAAGAGGAAACACAGCAGTGTTCCATTTGATTTTTCACAAACTCCGTTGAAAATAGTGGTAGCTTTACTGTAATTTTTTTTTTTTTTTGTCATCACCATCCCTTATTTTCCTGTCAGAGGTTTACTGATCCTAAAATGTCAAGTGTGCTTAAGTTCAGGTTTGACTTTGTTGAATCAACACGAAACACATTCTCAACAACAACATATGAGGTATAAAATTTACAGCTTGTCAAGTTTCTATGGGCATTAATCATGAGCTGTTTAGACACATGCCCAATGTGATTTAAATCTACAACAGATAGGAGATTTTGGTTTTGGTAACCCCCCATCCCATAGATAAAGATTAAAACAGCTTCAAGATAAATAAATCAATGAACATGACCCCGACCTATGTAAAGATTACTACATGAGTTGAGTTTATGGGACACTGACTCAAGGTACTAAGTGGTCAGATGACCTAAAAACCAAGGTTAATGACTTAATATTTATTTTTTTTTAAGTCACAGTGCACAGTTAAGACTGCACATACAGACTCAGAAACAGTAACAAAAGACAAGATATGACTAAAACTTAGGTGGTCACATCACCTCTGGTGCTTTTGGAGGCTGAAAACCAACCTATTTGTTTATGCTGTTTTTTTTTTTTTGTTTTGTTTTTTTTTAATTTCATCACATGTCCATGTGCACTTGTCTCCCTACTTTCACAGTGCCACTATGTCTTTTATTTCTTTACATTTTTATAATATGAAGACCCACAATTACTCTGAAAATGTTACCACTGCAAACAAACACGCAGGCATGGATTCCATCACAATATGTGCAACCATAAACCAAGTTGAAAAAGTAGAGATCTATGTCTATGTTGTCTACATTAGCAACAAAACAATGTATGAGAAATCCCCTGAGAATAACACATGGTCAACAGGCAACAAGTAAAGCATTTGCCCGAACACACCACAGATAATCAGCGCAACTACGAGAAAATAATTTGTCAACAAAATCAATTTTACACAAGCGCCAATACCCTTAAAACTGCAGTGTGCAACTTGAAATGTAAACAAACGTCAGTTTCATTCAAACCATTATCATCTGAGTTCATTTCATGCTGATTAATCCTGTCAGCTCCACAGTGACTCTCTGTGTTTCTACGCGTAGTGGTGTTTAGATTTCATGTTGGCCGGTAACACTACTCTGCTGCACACAGGAAGTGATATGTTTTATGTCAAGAAAGATGGAGGCAATAATAACACTGAGCTGGTAAAGCGAGATGTCTGCAGCGGGTTGGAGTTTGACTGAAAGCACAAAGACACACCCATGAAACGTTTCAGAGGGGAATTCTACTGCTTAAAAAACACAGTCGAGTCTGATAGTATTGCATGACAGAGCCCTTTTTCAGATGAGCATGCGAATAATGTTGCATTGTTTCTTTTCAAAAAGACCCAAGGCAGAAAAAATAACATCAACATAAAAAAACAGTATAGAATCACTGTAGGAATATTCTCTCCAAAGCTCAACCCTGCACAGTTAGCTGGCTGCACATTGTAACATGAAAATACATGAATAAAAAAACTTAAAAGATGAGGAACACATCAGTGGTAATGAAGAGAGAGACTCTGCAACACATTATTTATATACAGAGATTCAGCAGCATGAAAGCAGACTGAGCAGCCAACAACTCATCAATCAGCACAATCTATATCAGCATGTAGAGGCTTCAACTGCCAGGAACTCATGCTTCCTCACAGCAGCTTCAACAGCGGCAGGAATGCAGCCCCAGTCACTGTGCAAGTGTGCAAACCGAAGAAGCACAACTTGTTCCGAGCACAAGTATGCAAATAACAACACAAGCACACTAAAAACTCAGGCACTTACCTCAGACTGTGGCTTCATAGTCAGTCGAGGGCACTTCTACAGCACACACAGGGAATTCTCATCACTGTCAGTGTTATAATATTATAGTACTTGATTCGAAATAAAAACAAAGGCACTGACTGTTTCTGACTGTGACTGATTAATTGTGGCTGCACAAGTGTGAATGAGTCAGTCTCTATAAAAACAGTTGCCAGAACCTTTTGGTTTAACTGGGAGGATATATCAGCAACACATTTGAAGAGTGAAAAGTGAGGCTTTCAGACACTAAGCACAGACTGTGAAAAATGGAAAACACATTTGGATGCCCCAAAATAACACAAGAGCTACTAACTGTAGCTGGTCCATTTCAAGAAACAAAATTAACATTTAAGTACTAAATTTTAGTGAATGGCAGGCAACATATAGAAAATGTCACCGCTGAAGGTGGCGCCGCACTAAAGTGGAATGCTAAATATGTATGTCCTCTTTGTGAACTGTTCCACCATCCGCGTTTGCTCTCTGTTCCAAATGTCAGAGAGAAACTGTGAAAAAGGCTTCGTACCATGGAATGAGCTGCAGCAAGACTTAAAGCGTAGTCAGTAAATGCTGTGAACTCAGAATGACAAAACTAGAGGCAGAGTCCAAAGATGAAACTCTTTTAAAGATTTAATTCCTTTAATAATTATTTTTTTTTTTTTTCTCATTTTGTATTTGATACAAACATCTTGGTATTTATCTGTGCTGCTGCTGTGTCTTCACAGAGAAGTTAGCAGGTTTTTAAAAAAAAAGAGGTATTTAACCCAATGAGATGTTTTTTTCTTGTTAAATTAAATTAAATGTAATAGTGTATGCTGTGTGTATTCGGTTAGTGCACATTTGTTGGAGCTTTGCTTAACTGTCGCTTGAAAACTAGTTTGCATTGTGTAAAACAACACAGCTTATTGAATAATCATGGAGTGGATTGTTGTCATGGTTCCCTGATGACCTATAATTTTGTTGAACCTCTGATGTACTAACTGCTGTGTGACAAAACACTCGGTGAGGGAATAAAAATAAACACCATTTCACCCACCACATTACAAATAAAACTTACAACCTCGCATTGTTTACTCAAACTTAATGAGCTGCAATTAATTCATAGTAAAGCCAAGTGGCAACTAGTCGTATCGTCGCCCACAAGAATCTGAACTCCCATTTTGAAGCTTCAAGATTTGCAAAATGAAATTCAGAGGTGTTCCCTGCAATGAGGCTCCTATTAAACTATAACAGCTGCCTTTCTCACTGGTGTCCAGTCAGACAAACAACCATTCACTCTCACATTCACACCTACGGGCAATTTAGAGTGTCCAATTGGCCTAATCCCTAAATTTGCATGTTTTTGGACTGTGGGAGGAAACTGGAGAACCAGGAGAAAACCCACATACACACGGGGAGAAAATGCAAACTCGCAGAGGGGCCCTTGTTCCACCCGGGTTACAAACCCAGGTCTTCTTGCTGCAATGCCAAGGGTGCTAACCACTACACCAACCATATGGGAACATACTGTAATTTACAAAATCAACCTGAATGTGTGATTGACATCATTAATTCCCCAGGGAAATATTTACTGATGTTATAAATCAAATGAGAAACAGAAGTTAATAGACATCCATTCAAACTGACATATTTTTTACAACTCCCAAAATTGCTCCCTGGTGGTCTCTAAATATAATCTTACTTCCTGGTTGTCTTCATATAGCAAAGAGACCTTTGGACCAATAGTGGTATCTGTAGATGATCAAGTTTGTGATATTGGTATTGATCATGAAAAAAAGAGGAATCGAGCGATCCGTCAAAGAGAGACCAGGACAAATGAGTGTCACTGCTGAATCAGCCCTCCACAAGAGTGTGGCACTTATCAAATACGGACACCTCGCTGGAATGACAGCTGATTAAATCTATGTTTGACTATCACAACACAGTTGGGGATTTATAAACATTTCAAATGTCAAAGGTCACGGAGGAGATGACCTCTGGCTTCGAATGCCCGAGGATTCATTGTGATGCTAATCCCGCGTTATCCAGCGAGACCTTAAAATAAACGCAGCGCTCTGAAGAATGAGCCTTAATCCCCATCAGCGAGCCTGTGCGCTCCTGTTCTGAGCAGGCATGTTATGTCACAGTCACAGCTCCACAGTGTAAACTATCATCAAATGTGAGCAGGTACAACAGATAGCATGCAGCGATTTCTGCAGGTGAGATGAATGGCTTTTTCCAAAACATGCAGTGTAGACAAAACACATTCATGGCAGTTATAAATAAGCACATACTGTACACAAACCTAGCGTCGCTGCAGCATCATCGTCCATTAGTGCATCCACAATGTAATGGAAAAGTTTTGTAAATATATACAACATGCTGCGGTTTATTTTGGTCAGCAAGAACATTGTTGACCATTAGCTCTATCCAGGGTAGCAATTATAATCACATTGTATTTTAACAGTAAACTGATCACAGTCTGAATATAATGTGGGTGCATTTTTAATTTCGTCCGTCACTGTCACTTACACTTTTCTTGGCCAAACTTGTCATTTTATTTCTCTTGTGTATAAAATAAATCAGTGAGAGAGTGTTTCCACAGCTCATTTGTGTGTCATTTCCATTCTTACTCAATCTATTCTGGCCTTTTTAAAAGTAAAGTGACTGTTCATTATATACACTGATGTATGTGCGTGGACTTAATCTGGATTTCCGTCCCTATGGCAATCTCATTAACAAACATGACTTGTACTATACATTATCCAGTGTAAAGGCTGATGGAGTTTGTAAGGGTTTGCTCTAAGGAGCTTTAAAACCAAAAATGCCCCCCCCCCCCCCCCCCCCCCCCCCCTCGAGCGAGGTAAAAGCTTGAGCCAGTCGTATGTGAGGCTCCCCATGTAACATGCCATAAGCACGGCCGCAATCCTCTTAGGCTCGGGTCCAACTTGACGTACATCTCCAGCTTTCCAGTGAAATGTATTTTGGCCATAATGCCCTCAACGTAAAGCAAGGATTACAAGAGCACATCATTTGGGCTCAACGGAAACATTAACGGATAGGAAACAAAAGACATGAAAAGTAATTATTTCAGTTACATGTAGCTGTCAACGCTGCTTTCTTGACTTTTAATTGAGCGGGCAGGCATTTGGCCTCTGAGCTATTGTGCAATTTTCTAGAGTAGACAATAGCGTCAAATCTATAAATCTGATCAGATCGTCAGTGATTAACTAAATGAGCTCTTGTTAACAATGGGATGACTCCATTAGAGGAGATCACTCACCATCGCCATGGTTATAAACCCCCATGCATGTTTGGATTCACTGCACACGAGAGGTCACCGACGTTTTAGACCCATTCTCATTTTCCACACTCAAATCTGATGACGCGCTGGGCGGTGGATTCCACTGTGGAGCCTACAGATGTCAGGAGATAATCACAATGATTAATGATTGTAACAGGTTATTTCCCACAATCCTTCTCGTTAAGTATTTGACTCTATACCTGGCTCTTAAAGAGCTGTGCATTAGATTACACAGGGAGAATGGTCATAAAATGTATTTTATTGCATCATTTAAAAGTGACTTTGGTTTAACGGGATTAAACTTTAATGCATAAGCCAACAATACCCACAATAACCCAGTTCTATTGATTTACCTTGTGTAATAATGATTTTAGCTGATTTCTACTCCCCAAATTGCTTGTTCATAAAAATTTTACAATTATATTTTTTTGTTTAACTCCCAGAGAATGATGCAATTTTTCTATACTTGTTTTCCTATTAAATATTTAAAGTTTCCTGAGGATGCCCTGATCTCTCATAGTGCCATAAGCAGGTCAAAGTTTTTATTTTTTATTTTTCTTTTTTATTTTCACCATGTGGTTCACATTTTTATTGTGTGTGAAAATGTTCTGGACATATAACTAATGTCCCCAGGATTAAGTGTAACAGATTGGTGCAGAGTCACCGGGTCAAATATTTGACTTGCGCCTCTTTATTTTGTGTTTAGAATTCATCAAATAATGTGAACACTGTCACGATAAACATCAAAACCTGCTCACCTGGACCCACTAAAGATTAATGTGCAACTGTAGCACTAGCTTGAGAAAAAAAAAAAAGCGGCGTTTCCTGTTCAGCTGCATGCTGTACCACTGATTAAAATATTAATTATTTTGTCTCGTTACATCATCGGTTGTAACGAGACAGCACAGCAGCGGGGTGTGCAGCACAGTGCAGAGCAGAATGTTCTGTGATATTAGAGGCATTTGTAATGATCAAAAAGGTGTGACTAAAGCAGCTGGTGGTGATCAGTTCCTTATGATCAGTCAGTCAGAGGTAACGGAGTGGACAGGAACTTACTGTAAACTGGAAACTTACTGTAGTACTGTGATCATTAAAGGTAGAAGGCAGAATTTTTTTGTTTTCATCCAGTCTGTTTTTATGCACTTTTTTGATTTGTGGTATGAAAACATGCATGGAAGTGAAGGCATTTCAAATGAGTCTTGACATACTGAATTGGTGAGGAAATTGTTGTGGTTCTTCCTTAAATAATGGAGGGAAGCAGCAACAAAACTGTTGTTTCAACAGCAACAAAACATTTGTATCAACAGCTACTGGCGCTCTTATTTACATATTTACGTTGCATATTTACGTTATTATTTGTCAGTGGTGACCCCAGTCATTATCATTATAGCCAGGTCATTATCATTATACTTAGGTCATTATCATACCCAGGTCATTATCATTATATCCCAGTCATTATCATTATACCTCGTCATTATCATTATACCCAGGTCATTATCATTATAACCTGGTCATTATCATTATATCCAGGTCATTATCATTATAACCTGGTCATTATCATACCCAGGTCATTATCATTATAGCCCTGTCATTATCATTATACCTCGTCATTATCATTATACCCAGGTCATTATCATTATAGCCCTGTCATTATCATTATACCTCGTCATTATCATTATACCCAGGTCATTACCATTATAACCTGGTCATTATCGTTATACCCAGGTCATTATCATTATAACCTGGTCATTATCATTATATCCAGGTCATTATCATTATACCTCGTCATTATCATTATACCCAGGTCATTACCATTATAACCTGGTCATTATCATACCCAGGTCATTATCATTATAGCCCTGTCATTATCATTATACCTCGTCATTATCATTATACCCAGGTCATTATCATTATAACCTGGTCATTATCATTATACCCAGGTCATTATCATTATAACCTGGTCATTATCATTATACTTAGGTCATTATCATACCCAGGTCATTATCATTATACCCCTGTCATTATCATTATACCCAGGTCATTATCATTATAACCTGGTCATTATCATTACAGCCCTGTCATTATCATTATACCATGGTCAAATGAAGCTCACAGCACGTACAAAAAAAATTCAATCAATACAAAGAATAATTAGATAAAGCATGAAATTGCCCATTTTTCAATTACACATGTCCCATGATGGAGTGAAAAGTATAGTGCAGAGTGCACTGACAGGTTTGTGGCAGATGATTTAGATACATGTTCACACAGTGCCAGGGACTCTGCACCAAGAGCAGAGCCAATTCAAATATAGCACAGACTCTTGGGAATAAGTTTCCTGGAAAAACATGATTAATGGCAGGCCAGCATGTTTCAGCGCGGCTGCATGGCGTGACTAATGCAAACAAGCTTTTCTTAGGAAACACTGTAATCGTTTGCTCAAATGGCACATTCGGAAATTACATTTTCATTTTGGTTCTTCTTTGACCCCATGAAGTAAAAGCACTACAGTGTGTGAATGTCGCTTTCAGAATGTATTCCTTACTTTCACTCACACAATTTTCAAAAGAAGAAGTCCTGAAACAGCTCTCGATCATACGGCAATAACAATAAGTCAAATGACTGCCTATTTTAAAAAAAAAAAAAAATGCTGATTACATTTTGAACTCAACAGAAGGCAGACAGTGAAAAGGCAAACGCAGACTCGTCTCTCACTGCATCAGCAGGAGAGAGGTGGCTGTGTAAATCTGAGGCAGCTCTTTGAGCAAACAATGATATAACACTATATACACACACAGAGTATCACAATGTGAAGCAACACATGACAGTTCTGAGAACTGTTATCTAATTTTGGTTTAGGCAAGGCAAGTCCCCACAGAACAACAGCCTGGAATGCATAGTTTAATTCACGGAAGGCTATATAGCTTCACTATATAGCAGTAAAAATACAAATTATCGAATACTGTGTTAAAGTAGTTTCCTCCATAAAAGTAAACAGTGTGTAAGAGTTAGTGACATGTAATAGTGGGACTGCTGATTGTAACCCTTCCCTTTCCCAAGCACATCAGGCAACTACGGTGGCCTTTACACGCCAAAAAAGAAATGTTGCTCTTCACAATTTGCATAGTTTGCTTCCACTTTAAACCCCGAAACATTAAAGTATAATTTCATTCTTAAGCTACAAAATCCAATGATTATTATTTTTTTTTGTGATCATACATTTATACAAACATGCTTATGGTAGTACATTCAGTTACGGTCATTAAACCCTCCTAAATGTTAAACATTGGTCATTTAAATCAAAGTTAGAGGCTACATCTTGTACTTTAGCACCGTATTGATTTGAGCTGAAGGATTATAATGTGTTTCTTTTTAAATAGTTTTTTTTAAATAGTAGAGTCTAGTGGACCTGCCTACAGTTTTGCAGGTATTTCATCATAAATTTGAAAATACTGGTCAAACTGATACTTTGACCTGACAATAGCACTAGACTAGTGGTGTGGCCTTGTGGGTTGTTTTTTTTTTTTTTTTTTTTAAACACAGACACATGTACCCACCACACGTAGCTAAAAATATAAAAGGTCTGTGGCAAAGTTTATGGCAATGGTTGTCGACAAGTCATCATTCAAAGTATTCCTTCCATTATTTTCTGCCTTTTGTTTTTTTCCCCCTCTGTAGGTTTTTATTTAAATAACTATTAATATTACTATTGTTACTTACGTCATTATGATTTATTTTCTGAGAACGTCTATAATAGAAACATGTAAATCCCTGCTATATTTCACTGGATGGGTGAACATTGACCTGCTGGAAATTTGACAACTGTTCAGTCTGAACTGAAGTGTTGGATGAATAAATAAATAAATAAAATAAAATAAAAAAGCACTCTAATTTAACCCAATGAAAAGTTTTCAAATACCTCAAACTGACACTGCTTTACGGCACCAAACAGCAGTCATCTTTTTCACCAAGCTATTCGACTGAAAATGCTCATTATTTATTCTCAACGCCAGCTTATATGCGTCATCACCACAGGATAAAAATAGATCACAGAATTTTTATTTTTTTTTTTTGCAGAATTTGAATTAATAGGCAAGTGCCAGACAGCTCCTTCTAAACACTGAGGGGTGAGATCACTGCAAGGATTTTATTTGAGTATCCATCACCATGAAGCTATTACAAGGACACTTGAATCATGACCCCCTTATTTAGAAACATCTCAGGGAGAAATTAGATCTCAGGGATATGCATAGGTGTAAATCCAGGGCAAGTTATTTCTAAATCTTGAACTTAGTGCGGAAAACTCCCAGCTCTGTGCCAGATAGCATTTTGTGTCTCGTAACTTGTCTTCGCATTCCTCATTTTCAAACATGACGGTCACAAAAACTTCCACAGCCGAGAGAACGTGTGAAGGTTGACCCGAGCCTGAACACTAAGACAACCAAAGCTGTGATCATTACGAGATCTCACACTATCACGTCCACTCTGCGATTGGATGCAAGGGGCTGAAATGTGCCCATCAAAGTGTGAGCTGTAAACCAAACAGAATGAGGTGAAGAGAGGACATGAAAGTGGCTCCAGATCGAGATGAATGACTCGTGTTACAAAGAAACAAAGTAGCAATAGATCACTATGTCACCTGTCTGATGGTGAAAGACTGAAATCAACTCAAGCTAAACCAAACTAGGACAGTCCTTTTTTTTTTAAACTTATCCCTTCTTAAAGGCTCTTACAATTTTAATTTGTGGTCAAGTCTTCATACAACAAAGTCTGCTCTTGTTACCATCATTGCAAAGCCACAGGTTTCACTGTAGCTCTTATCCAAACAATGGATTTGATGAGGATATTGCATTGATTTTCAAACGTCAATGAAAAAGCTTCCTCCTTGTTAATATTTTATTTGCTATCCACCTGGAGAATGTTGTCTAACAACAAATTATGTTACAACATGGTTTCCATATATGATCAACTCTGACACCACGCAGAATTCAATTTTGGACCATAAATATAGTAACATTGTATCTGTAGTTCCAAATTCATAATGTCGCATACAGAAGAATCCATTAACGTGACCTGGACCAACATGCAAGGTAAAACACTGACCTACCTAACGTTTGAAAAAATTAAGTTATTGCTTGACGTACAGCATTTTATAAGATAAAAAGTGATATAAAAAGGTAGTTAGGATCAGTTGTAATGTCTCCCATAATTAAATAGATTATATAGTGGTGCAAGACTTTTAAAAATAACTTTAAAAGTACATTTTTAAAACCACTGACCATATTTCTGTTAAACATATGAAGATGCAGGAAATACTTTATTTAGTATTCCTGCTTTCTAAACTATGTTCCAGAATAACAACAGTTAACCAAATCCACCATGGACAACCATTATTACATAATGCTGCCATCTGCTGGACAAAATTATAAACCTTACACATTCTTTCAGTCAAACTAACATTTTAATTAAAGGTTGTGATTAACAGAGATCTCAGGAACAGAAAATCCATTGAATTAGAGGCCTAAAATGCAGCTGCAACTGAACAGTAAACATTTCATGGGTTTGTATAATGTTTCTAAGGACACACAATCATTTCATACATTTAATTTAAGCCTCACTCTAAATGTGTGTCAATTTCAGTTTCTGGTTCGGAACCAAGCGGTTTTGTACAAACACAGGGAAAAAAAACATAGTATAGTTTATACAGTCATTTAAAAGTTTAGTTTACAGATGAATTTACCTTAAAGAATGTACTCTATTTAAAAACTCATTACTGGAAACTTTATCATAAGTCATGATTGTGCTTAGCACTGAAAAAAACAAAAGTACACTGATGGATCACACTCCACTTTACCTATGATTGCCACCAAATTATATGGTTCTTTTGAGGAAACTGCAGATAAATCAGAAATTGTTTTTTTCATTTTTAAATAGTAACATTTATCATTTGGAGAAATTGGGGTAATTCAACACACATTGACTCTGAATTGAATCCCTTCCAGGGATGTGAAGGATGAGGCCTGATGCCCTGACTATGTGCCTTTGACATGTTAATGATATATCTGATAAATGTACACAATTTAATGATGAACTGTCATGTAAATACAGCTGTTCAAGTCCCAACTCCAATATCAAGTTCATTCACAATTAAACTCAACATTTACTTTCTCTTGAAACCAAAACTTTGAGTTTTTGTTGTAAATTTACCAGGTTCATTTCATTTCACACTGCCAATATGAATTACATTCAGTGTGGTTGTCTTGGTTTATGAATAATTTAGAGAATACTTAAGTGATGAGGAAACACTGAAGTACATGACTGTGAAGCAGGGGGTCGAGGTGGGGATGAGACCAAGGTTTACCAAGTCTATGATCGTTTTTTTCTGCTTTCAAACTTTTTTGAAGTTGGCTGGTCTGATCTTCATCTCTGCAAATTCAATCGAGTGTTCGTGGCCCTTCCAGTGGAACCAGTTGATCCCCTGTGGAAAGAAAGAACACAAATCAGAGGAAAAGAAACATTTCTCCCTATAATGAAGCAAATTCTTCTGTTAAAATTCAATTCTTTTCTTCAGTTGCTCTAAAGCTGGAATATAAGTAGTTGCCAAAAGAGAGTCGCTTTTTTGTTACTGCATTATTATTATTATTATTATAATAATCAGCTTTTGCAATAACCAGAAACAATATTTTTGAAAAATTAGTAAAATAGTCATTTACAAGAAACAGTAGGATATTCTGTAGGGTCAAAACTGTACTATAATAACAAGTGACAAATACTTGGTTAAAATACTATCAGGTAAAAAGACTTTAATGAGGAACTGGGGAAGGCAGAACCTCTGATGAAGGAGAATTGATGATCATCTGTGGTGCTTTGACACTACAAGATAACAACTTAAATCAAAGTTGAAAATACATTTCATCCATCCATCCATCCATCAACATAATGTTTCATAAAATCACATTTTGTGGGCCACACAGTTAGTGTAGTGGTTAGCACCAACCCAACATCACAAACACAATTAGCCTCAAACTGTACATACCTTACTGTGGCTGCTGTCGCCATATTTCCCCATGAGGTTGACACGGTGACAGTTTTTGTACCAAAATGCACCTTTGTAAGACAAGGCGCAGTTGGTGACAGCAATATCATTATCGTTGTCAAAGGTGGAGAACGGTCGACCCTGGTGGTAAGTCAAGGAGTCACCTGATAAAGACAGTATTTAATCAGTGAAGCTCACCACTTGATTATTGTCTCAGTGAACAGACACACGTGAGATCAGTAAATTAAACACAACGCTGGTGGATTATCTAAAGCATTTAAGGAAACCCATTTTACCTACTTTTGGTAACGTATATGTCTGTGCATTGAGAAGAAATAGATGAACAACATTCATCTATCAGCAATGTTATTGCTTCTTAATCAGCTGTTATTGTTTATTCCATACAGTAGAGATGTTGATAGCAGATTTTGAATCTACGGATGTGTGAAGCTAGCTTTCCTGTTTCTAATGTTTATGCCAACCTAAGCAAAACAACCTCTGGCTGGAGAATTAAACACCAGGTTTACATTCAAATGTTGCTCGCCTTTTAATTCTCCACTAAACCAGGAACTCAGCACTTGGAGGAAAAAGGAGTAGAATACATAATTTAAAACAAATTATAGCACTATTAACCAAATCGCAGGTCAAACTAGTCATTTAAAGCAAGTGAACAAGCAGACTCTACAATACTGAGTTTCTTACTGATCATCTTCCATGTTTGGTATAAAGAGCTGCTATTTTTCATCATATCACCCGATGGTTTAATTGTGCTTGTATGATGGGATTTATTCTCTTCAGTTTCCACTTTGTTTATAACTTTTAAACTCACTCATCTTTACTGCACAGACTAAGGCTCTAAAGTGATATCTACCTGCTGTTCCACTGTATGCTCCTACGTAGAGTTTATATCGTGTTCTTGGTTCTGCGACTGTGATCTTGTCATACAGAGCATAGGCTGATTTCCCCTTGTCCCTCAAGTCCACTCGTAGCTCATAATGACCAGAGGTGGTGATTTTGTGGAGGTTGGAGAGACCTGGAACACACATTTAATAGAAACTTTAGTTTTGAAACTTTAGATTACTCCCAAAGTACAGAGTATAAGTACCTGATATTACTTATGTATAGAGTACTGAGTCCAATGGTGAAATCATAAACTACTAATAAAATTTATGTATATACCACAAATTATGTATTTTATACCACAAGAGGATATTTGCATCAGTAAATCCCCACCATCCCCTCCCGGCAAATCGCACCCAGGTTGTATCCATTTAAAAAAAAAAAAGGGACATGAATCTGTTGATATTTTTCCAAGAACAATGTATACTGGTTTGATAGTCTTTTTTCCATATTATGTAAAAGATTCGTTATCTCTGTCTTTATTATCTAATTACTTACCAAAATGGTTTTGGTTTTAACACTGGGCTGAACAATAGAATTCATCAACATAGTGACACTTCTGAGCATATACCGGGGCAATAAAAAGAGTTAATGACTCTGAGTCAGTAGGGAAGGAGAGACACGTGGTAAAAGATGAATGTTCTTACCGAGCCAGAACTCATCATTCATGTTACCAAAGCCAGCAGTGTAGTTCTTCCAGTTCCTAAAGAATTCCAGCTTTCCATTCTGGCGTCTGAGGAAAACCTGAGGCAAAACATTCATATGTGATCAGCTTCATGACAACAATGAGATTCACAGCTGAGATCACTGTGTTCCAGCTGTTGCATAACTAGTGTGATTATATGTAAGTAAATATGGGTTTTATAATGGTTTCTAGCAGGTTGATTTTTTTCCCCTCACCATCCATCCACCCCCGTCTGTGGTCATGTCACAGTAAACCCGCAGCGGCTGACCTTCTTCTCCTCCCACATAGATGGTGTACAGACCAGAAGTCTTCTCTCCATTCAGGAATATCTGAGCACAGTCTCTGGGCTGTCTGAACACCTGTCCAGCTGAAAAGCACATATTAAAAAGCCATCATCTTTAAAAGCTCAGAGGACACAGTTGCTTCCTTTAATCCATGACACATGAAACACAAGGGACAATTTACTCTACAGTAGCAAGAACCATGGAAAGAAAGAATGCTGTGAAAAAGAAAAATAGAAGGTTTTCCATCAGCAGCAGCACAGCTCGGATTATTTTTCATTCTAAGAGTGTAAAATAAGCACAGGTGATCTGACTGGGATATCAAATGAAATGAAAGAGTGGAGTTGCATAACATTTCACAAGTCTCTTCATAAGACTTTGCAGGTACAGTGGTGGAATTAGTATTTACTGAGGTAAAAGCAGCTAGAGTGCAGAATGATAATATTACAATCAAGTTCAATATTACAAATTAAAGCTTCACATTTGAAATTATCAGCTTTCACTATTGTACCTATTGTATATCCAAATGTGTTACACGATTAAAGATTGTTGAGGTGGAGACTCACAATGTGTAGACAGGTCAAGAGAGGTGAAAAGTGTGTGTGTGTGTGTTTCCATGCTTACTGGTTGTGAAGATGGTGGCTACATGTCGACTACTCTGTGCTCCAGCGATGGCCCGCAGTCTCACACTGTATTCTGTAGCACCGGTTAGCTGAGCCATGCTGTAAGAGGAGGCTGTTGGGCTTAGCACCACTTCCTAAAATCACAGACAGCAGTTACGGAGTGCAGTAGCACTTCCACAATATTACAAATTTAAATATAATAAGCAGATCATGGTTGTTTGACTAGGGTATTCCTTGAAAGTTAATAAAATAAAATGTAAAGAACGTTGGAAAATAATCCAAAAATATAAGTTATGCTTGATTAGTGACATTGTTTCATCTGATGATGGGATGAACATACCCTGAATTTACCATCAGCAGAGTAGAAGGTGAGTGTGTAACCAGTGACAGAGGCCTGCGGAGGTTTCCATGTGAGAGTAGCACTGTCAGTTTGGATGTTCATGGCTGTCAGATCACGAGGAGGGTCCACATCTGCAAATACAACATCACACTGCATATTTAAAAGTAATTTAAAATCTGCACCATTGATATCTTATTTAATGTGTATTTATTTCATATGTTAAATATATTAATCAGATATTTAGTTACATGGGTTAATTTGGAGTTCATTATTCAATCTGTATTCAATTCCAGCTGTGTTATTTACCTGGAGTAAACTGTTATTTGTTAGATGGTCGAGATGGTAAAAAGTACAAACATACAAAAACAAAGCTGGTGCTCCTTGTAGAGAATACAAAAAAAACAACACTGCAAACATAATAAAGTGAAATAACACATTATTGATGGTTGTGGCATTAATGCTTTTTTTTGACCTATTTTTTTTTCACATAAACACTCAACTGTACTCTATATTGTGCCAAAAAAGTTCCTTCAAAACTGTTAATTTAACTTTAATTTTATAGTTAATTTGTATGCAGTCCAAAAACCACTGCCTAGAAAACAACACAGGGATACAGCAATAGTAAATTGCTTTATAAGTTTCATAAAGCCTGTTTAACTGTTTCATCACTCTGATAATTTTAAAAACTGAAATTTTAAAAGGGCCAAAAAAAAATACACAAGTCTTGATTCCTGAGCTACAATGTTTATCTAGAGAGTGTCCTCTAAACACACCTGTGGTGAATTCAGTAAGTGCAGAGTCACTCTTCTGTGCTTCTTTCATAGCGTGAACTGCAACTGTGTAGTGGGTTCCTGGAACCAGAGAACCCATCTCAAACTCCACTGTGTTTCCAGAAACATGCTCCACCACAGACGACGCTATGAGGCAAAGGAAGGGACACGCACATCAACTGATTCAGTCACATGACTGAATCAATGCAATCTTTGCTTCAATAATGTAAGAAATGTTTGAACCACTTCTGCTACTTTCATCAAGAGTTAATTAATTACTGTGAAAAAGGTACCACAAAGACAAAACCTAACCTAAATCAGTAGTGTATGTAATGACGTAGCCATCAACAGTGGCCACAGATGGTTGCCACAGCAACAAGGCTGAGGTGTCGGTGACATTGATTGCAGTCAGACCCCGAGGTCTGTCCAAAGCTGGAAGACACAAACAGGAACACAAAGTACATTGCTTCAATTAAATGTTCTGCGAAATGACACCAATGACACAAGTTAGACAGACGCAGACATTACTAAGGTTGTTGACAAAGAAAGACAAAAACAAACCTGTGGTTATAGTGTCAGTGCTGGCATCACTTTCCTCCAGACCTTTCACAGCAGTGACAGTCACTTGGTAAGTCTTGCCAGGGATCATATTGGGCAGCAAAGCCTCAAACACACTGCCATCCACAGACACTGTCATGGGGCTTCCTGTGGGCAGCACACAAGACAGGACTAACAACAGCACATTCAGCAGTGGGACAGAGAAAATAACTGTGTGATGCTTCTGTTATGGTGATTGCAATCAGAAAGAAGGGATCACGGAGCACAAAACAATCAACAAACACAGGATGGTCATGAATTCAGATTGCTGGTGTGCTTGTATGTGCATCTATTTTTCCACTCGTCTATGGCTATAACAATGGGTGTGTTTGTGATAAATCACTGAGGGCTTAGGGCCATTCTGCTGTTAAATCATCAAGTGAGTGAGGGCCCTCTTGTGGCCACCTTGAGCACTTTCCTTAAATTGGGTGGAGACTGAACAAATTAACCCCACTTCATTGTGCAGGGGTGACAAACCAATTACAGGATGACACATGATAGGATAGGGGTCAGGGCTTCAGAAGTTATGACATCATCAACTACAGTATTATACTGAAACCAAAAATGCAAAAATTTCCCACGGCAATATACATCTATTAAATGAAGCTTTTTCAGGATGAATTTTCATTATACTTTTCATAACTCTGTTGTGCTCTGGCTCCTAGTCTACACACACCAATTTCAAGGCAGAAACGCAGTGACCTTGAAGTCTTACCTCCTTCAAAGGGCACATAGGTGATGCGGTAGTTATCCACGGGAGAGGAAGACATGGACCAGTGAACTACAGCTGAAGAGTCAGTCACTTCAGAGAAGTGGAGTCCTCGTGGAGTGCTCAGGCCTGGCAGAGTGTAAATGGAGACAGGAAAGCAGGAAAAACAAGGTGAAGTAATGAAATAAAAGACAGAACAAGGCAGCCTCAGTTTGAGAGTTTCAAATGGAACTGAAGACAGGGTTTCCTGAAAGGAGAAAGACTTTTAGTTAAACCTAAAGCAGAAAAATAAGCAATTAGTGAAACTGTGGGATTGGCTGGCAAGTGTTTAGTAGAAATACTCAACAATTTGTAGTGCTTTCTTGTACCTGTCTGAGCAACCCCAGTAATAGGTTGGGAGCGTTGGTCCAGACTGACACCATAAAGCTCAATTTCATACTCAGTGCCACTCATGAGTCCAGTTAAAACCTTGGTACGTTCATCACCACGGACATGGTACTCTTGAGGATGGGATAATCTTTTGCTGTCTCTTATTTTAATCACAAATCTGTCAAACATGTCTTCATCAGTCGCCCATGACAGACGGAAGCTGTCAGTAGTGATGTCTGAGACAAAGAGATGCTCCACCTCTGGCTCTGCCTCTGCTTAGACAAGAAAATAATGTTGTAGAAGGTTTTTGGCTTTTTTTCAGAGATACTTATCAGCTTTGGAGAGAAAGATATTTGATCAGTTTGGGAAAAAAGTCAGCAGTCAGAAAGGTTTCCAGTTGGCAGGATCTCAATCTGCCATGATCAGACATCTGTTAGTATAGAGGAGTTAAAAATAGAGCAGGAGACACACAGGCTTATTTTATGGAGGATTACAATACGATAAAAAAGACCTCCTTTATGTGAATTTGTTCACATTCACTAAAGGGGTGCAACTAATGTGTTGGAATGATTTTAGCAAGTTCCATTTGAGACAAAGTCTCCATGCGTCCTCAGCTTTGCATTCAGTGCATTCAAAATAAACGAAATGACTGACATTAGAAGTTAAATCAACAGACATTTCATGCTCAGACTGTCTTTGATTTGTCAGTTTGTTTTCCTTTCTTGGATATTTTTTATTGATGTCTCTCCAATGAGGTAACAGCATGAAAGTTAACTTGCAAAAATGTGCAAAAATAAACAATATGAAGGAAAACAATTTAAAATATGAAAACAAACATTTATGCTTGCTCATATTTTTTAGAGGTATAAGAAAAACAAATGGGAGCTCCACATCTCCTACTGGTAGAAAACTGCACACCAAGCTAGAAAAGAGTTAATTCTGGGACTTTTTAGGGTTAGGTAATAGTACAGAGGTGAAGCCTCACCACAGAAACATGGCACTAATCAATTCTAATATCAAATTCTTATACACAAGGCAAAATATATTATAACTTTGAAAACTTCAATTTTTATTAAAAATGCATTAATGTTAGAGATTGATATTATTTTGTAGACCAGCCAGGTTGTGATGGTGAAACTTCAAATTCTATCAGGGTTTAACGATTACACATACACACATACAGATGTAGACTAGTTGAACTTTTTAGTAAGACGATGGGCCTTGCAGTGCACAGTGATTTGTACCTGTCACAGCCACTGTAGTCAGAGGCCGAGAGAGAAGGCCCGACTCTGACACCCCAGTCAGCCTGACCTCATATCCTATTCCGGTGATGAGGCCCCAGATATCCAGGTAACTTTGGTTTCCTGGCACAGTGAACTCCTGAGGTTCCAGTAGCCAGCCAGAGTCTGTTACCACTATATGAAAACGGCTGAAACCCCCACTAGAGGGGGGTAAATCTTCCTGCTGCTGATGCTGCCTCACTGCCCACGACACCCGAAAGCCGTAGGGGGTTATGTTGGAAATGGTCAAGTTTTCCACTTTAGGCAAAGAGGCTGTAGGGGTGTGGGTTTCATTGTTTTGTGAAAGGGAACAGATGTGGGAAATGGAACAAGATTCCATTAGGGAACATAATATGTGCAATGATTGCAAAAGCAAATCATAGAGTTTGATCTTCCTGTGAGGTATAATGCATTAAAGAGACAGAAAATTGTAGTCACTGATTATAGAAATAACATCTGAAGGATTTAGAGGCAACGGCACATTCAGAGCAAATCTGACATGCATCTTAGTGAGTAATATTTCTGCTGATATCTACTGAAAACAGATGCAACTTCACATCACAGTTTTTAAAGCAACATTTTGAAATCTGAATTTAAGTTTACCATCACTTCATTATGGCCACCACTGAACCGGTGAAAACGGTTGGAGCTCAAAGTGAATTAGGATGTGATGTACATCACCACTTGGATAAATGCGTCTCCAGACTATTGGAAGACAAAAGCTGTATGTATAAATATGAAAAGGAAAGGCTGCAAAGGCTTTGGCTTTTGAGCATAAGGATCACTTGATGTCTTCTGCTAACACTTAGTATGGGTGCAGACATCTAAGGCGTCAACTCAGTTTGTAAAAGTTCTAATCAGTGAGTCCTTTATCACAGTTGTAATTCATTAAATTAATGTAAAATGAATCTATTTTAAAACTAAAATGTCAGGCTATACTGTGGAACCTTTTCACAAAAGATGGGATAACCTGTACATGCTCATCTACTATATGTCCGTTCACTTTGGTGATCATATATGAAATAGTTTCATGTGCCAAACTAAATAAAAAAATCTGCTTGCGATGCAAGTCAAATTTAATTTTAATGCATCTTAGATTTCATCTCTGCAGAAAAAAATATTATTGCAACAAATTTGTTTAATAATGTAAAATATTTAACGTAAGTGTTTTGAAACGCACAGTTTTCATTAACAACTGCGTGTAATGGTATAGTATGAGAAAAGGTATGAATAAAATACATAGTACCTGTGACGGCATGAGCCAACACAGAAGGAGTCTGGCGCCCATGAGAAATACCATACAGTTCAATATCATAGCCTGTGGCATCCATCAGGTTAGAGACTGTAATGTTACGGACTTCACCAGGCAGTCTGAACTCCAGTGGATCAGACTGCTGTGCAGAGTCACTGACCCGGACAACAAATTCATCAAAATGGCCTGACAAAGTGCTCCAGGACACGCTGAGATTATGTGGACTCATAGATGAAGCAGCTATAGGCCCCAACTGTGGGACATCCTCTGAATAAAAGACATAAAATGGCTTTTCAGTTGTGCTGTGCTGATAACTTGAACGCAACAATGTGGTGCATGCAGTGCCAAGATAACCATATGATGAGATACCTGTTGTAGCTACAGCAAATAAAGGCTGTGTGCTCTGACCACCAGAGCTGGCGTACAGCTTTATGTTGTAGCTAGTGCTCGCTTTGAGCCCAGCCATGACTGTGGCACGCACATCTCCTGGTAGAGCGCGCCCCATTGCCTGCGAGGGCAAAGCAGACTCTCTGACTTCTACTATAAAGTTATCAAACTCTTTTTCTCCTGTTCGCCATGACAGAGAGAATCTGTCTGAGGTAATGTTAGAAACAACTAGCCTCGACAAATCAGGCTCTTCAGCTACAAGAGAGAGAAATATAGCATAAAATCATTTATAGGAAGAGAAAGCATGTATTAGTCTTTTTTTAGAAGTTTGTTGTAAACATGCAGACCGGACTTTAACTTTGCAATATAGTATATTTAAAAAAGTAATTTTATAAAACCCTAATCAGTTTAAGACTCATAATAACAAGACAAACAAAAATCAAAATACCTGTTGATGCAACAATACTGACAGCATTTGTTCGAGATCCCTTGTACGTCCCATAGAGGTAGGCTATGTAATCAGTGCGGGGCCTGAGCCCTGTGACATCATGGGACTTAACATTATGGGATATGTTATATTCCACTGGCTCCATCAGCCAGTCAGAATCAATAATCTCCAGGATAAAACCATCAAACTCTCCTTCAGTGCTGTTCCAGAAGACTGAAAAGCTCTCTGACGTTAAGTTTGACAGATACAGTTTGCCAACCACTGGCTCATTCACTAAAGAAAGAAACCATTGTTAGATTTTCATTCAAACCAAAACAGAACAACACATGTCTGAGTTAAATAAAAAAATGTGTAACTGGTAGCTGTTTAGTTTGATTCATCTACTGAAAGTGTTAAAGGAAACTCACCAACACCATCTTGCAGTCCCTGATAGTTTGACTGGCTTTATAAGAAACATAATACATGCATAGTTTTTGAATAAAATGCATATAGAAAGTCTACCACCGTTACTAATGCAGTAGCTGATTTTTTAAACCAATTACATCTAATGTTTTCTTAATGGAAATGGAAAAACACAAAAGTCTGTTGTAAATAGCAAAAGAATAGTGGCCTGCAAGTGTGGATTTTAAAAGTGAACATGTGGTTAAGGAAGAAGTATGATTAGACTAAAAATCTTTTTCATGCATAAGGAGCAGGGTTCGATTAAGTACAGAATCAATTCTGAATAATATTAGAACAGAAAATTTCCCAGCAGAATAGGACTGCCACAGAGAGTAAAAACTGAATACAAGATATTTTTTTACATGCAGTAACTATAGTCTGCATGCAAGCATATAATAGACATGTTAGGCAAACAAGTTGTCATTACTGTTAACTGCTAATTAAAGTATTAGCATTTTACCTTAATAAGGACAAGAAGTTTAAATCATTTGCCACCTAGTAGTTCAAAAGGAAATGAGGACATTTACTGTGAGGTTTTGCGATTATAAACTTTTATCTGGAAGGACAAAAGTAAACTACTTCAGTTCTGTTCACACAAACTGACATGTCACAAATGCCACTAAATCGCACTTTACTGTACACATCCATGGGCAAATGATCCTTCAAGGTTAATCAATCAAACACACTGAATGAGGGTTGATGGAATGAAATGAGAAGGTCGGTTGCACTGTCACTGTGTGACAGGCAGGGGAGGGTGTAAGTTATTGCTTTGCTTTTGCAATCATTGCAGCACATCAGCATCAAACCTGACCACGATGCAGAGGATGGTAGAGGGTTGGGGGGGGGGGGGGGGCTTCATGCACTTTGGTAACTGGGATGAAGGCAGCAGTCCTGGGTAAGAATGAACATTTGAGGGGGCGTCTGCTTGGCTACAGTGATGAGACAAAGACACACATCACCCTTCCCTCTCTCAGTTAGACAGAAACAGTGGCTGGAGGGTAAAGAATGGTTCATGGCATGTTGGTTAGAAAGAAGCAGTACAGTACAATGTGGCTGAAGTGTTGAAGAGTGATGACAAAACAGGAAATAGAGTTGTGTTGTTCCAAGTTCATGCAGTGTGGTGCCAATACTCCATTGTGAGTGGGAGAGCAGAGTCATGTTTGTGTCTGCTTCACATATATGAATAGAAACTGAAACAAATCAGTGGAAGGAAAGGAAGGTCAATGAGTTAAGAAGGAAAAAACTCTGCAACAAGGTAAGTTGCAGGTACCTGTGGTGGCTTCAATGTACACAGGTTCAAGGATGGAGCCCTGATACATTCCATACAGGCCAACCAAGTAGCTGGTGTTGGGATTCAGCCCAGAGATTCCCAGGCTTAAAGCATCTCCAGACAGTGTGAGGTTCTGGCTCTCTATGAAATTTTCCAGGTTTGTTACCTCAATAACAAAGCCATCAAACTCCCCACCCCTGGGGATCCAGGATGCAGTGAAGCTGTCCCATGTAATGTCAGAGATGGTGAGGTTCACCACCTCCACCTTCAACTCCCCTGCTAGATAAACAGATCAGAGCAAGGTCAACAGAATGACAAGATGGACTATAAATATAAATATAAATACTATTATAGGATAATGCTTCAAGTCACATTGGTCATAAATACAAGAGATTATTATGGCCCATCATAATAATTTTAAAATTTTCAAGATTTTTTTTTTATTTATTTTAATCTTAGTTTAAATAAGACATTTGATTTTAAAATGATTCCCAAACCTAAACTACTACAACTTTATTCTTATCACTTAACATATAACTTTAATCTTTAATTTATACAACACTGTGCTTTTACTCGACATTGAAATATGAAACTTCTTTTGTAAAATTAAAGCTTTACTCTCAAAATAATATAACTCAAACTTTGAATTACAAACTTTCTAATAAAATATAGCAGCCATTTCCTAATAGACTTACACCATAACAACTGAAATCCTTGAGACATAATATGACTTGAATCTCAAAATCTGCCTTATGACCCCAGTTGCAAAAAGTTGGGAAACTGTGTAAAATGTAAATAAAAGAGATTGATGATTTGAACGCATCATGAAATAAAAAATCTGTCAACAAAAGCCCAGGACTGTTGAGCAGCTAAAATCCTGCATTTTCTAAAGGTCCAGCAATTGGTCTCCTCACTCAGACATTTGCAGACATTTGTTAAAAGAAGAGGCGAGGCTACACAATGGTAGACATCGCCCTGTTCCAACTGTTTTGAAATGTGTTTTTGCCATCAAAATCAAAATGAGCTAATATTTTTCATGAAATGGTAAAATGTCTCAGTTTCAACATCTCATATGTTGTTTATGTTCTATTGGGAATCAAATATGGGTTAATGAAATTTGCAAATGATTACATTCTGTTTTTATTTGCATTTTATAGTGTCCCGTGTTTTTGGAAATGGGGCTGTAGTATTGTGGCCATAACAGTCCATTGTAAATATGAGTCAGAGGTTCAACCAAAAGTAAATATGGGATCAGGTGATGGACTTGAACAGAATAATCATCTGGACGATATTTGCTTCATGTACCTGTAATAGCAAAACCCTTGAGAGGCAAAGATGGTTTTCCCTCCACCAGCCCTTGTATTGTAATATTATATTGTGTAGAAGGGGATAAACCTTCTATTTCAGCCTCTCTCACACTTCCTGGTAATTCGGTCACATGAGCTTGTGTCTCCCCTGATGGAGAACTTTCCACCAAAAAGCTTTCAAATGACTTGTCAGGCGCCGACCAAGCCAAGCTTATATTAGTGGAGGAAACATTTGTGACTCTGAGGTTATCCAGTACATCCGGGTTTGGGCTTTTAGGCTGAGGCTCAGAGCTCATCACTGCACTTTCAGAAGTGGAGGGAGCCTCAGTGTTTAAAGGATGGAGGGTAACTTGTGTTAGTACTGTGTCATTATCCAGAGCAGACTGTGGGGATGTAGTGACATCTTTGATGCTCAGCATAAGTACATCTGGTGAGGTAGGCATGGGCGCTATGAGTGAATAAAAGCAGGTTAAAGAACAAGTGTGTTACTGGCTCTGCTGATGGGTGAACAAGAAACAACCTGTCAAGAAAAAACTGAGTTAAAATAACAGAAATCCAATGAAATAGCTATAGACAAAACCTGGGAACATCTCATCATATTCTATTGTCTATAGAGGATTTTTCTTAATCTCTTTTTTCCCAGGAGCAGTTTATATCATCAAGCAACAGCTGAGTCATTAACAACACCTTGAATCAGTGCTATTAATTTTTGAAGGATTCTGAGTAGTCCACTGCAGTGGAGATAGACAGTTACCTTCAAAGGGTTGTAAAAGCCATGCACAGCCATTTTGTTGCTATTGGGCTAAAGAAAGGCTCTTGAATCACTTGTTTGACATGCCAGTAATTTATGGTGTAATTTCCTAAGACTGATAGAGAGATCACTTGATTGTTGAAAATGGGACTGATACAACGGATATCCTGGATGGAATTAGTGGTAACATGAATTTTAGAGTGCTGAATAGTTGCATTTCTATATTCAAATGCAGGAAGCAATCAGAGCAGCCAATTTGATTTCTTGAAAGCAACATTAGGCCACAGCCCTGAAGCCTTAGAAGATCAGTTTTTTCAACTCACTCTGTCACACTAAAGGTTAAGCAGAAAATTGTTATAACTAGAGAGATGTTTCGATATGATTTTTCACCTCCAATACCAATTTTTGAAATGTGTTTGCTACTTATCCTGTATGAAAGTGATGATTGTAGCATTAGCATTAGCCTTATCTGCATTTAACTTTTGAAGCTTAAAGACTTTGTATGGGATTGGTGCATAAGTGTGCATACTCAACTATGCCTGATCTGGCATGTCCTACAGTGATAAAGGCATTGCCAATATTGGCATCAGTATCAGAACATCTCTACTAATTAAAAAGATTTTTGATAGGATATTGTAATGATTAAACTTCTGTAGCAGCATGCCATTCATAACACTAGTCTAAGTAACTGTCTGGCCTCTATGAAACAAATATTTCCACTGAAAGATGGAAGGTACACCATGACATATTGTCTCAGTCTAAAAAATAAGCTTATACCTGTGACTGCAACAGCTTCAAGTATTGCAGATCTTTGGCTACTTGTAATTCCATAAAGTTTTATCTGATACTCTGTCGATGCCGACAGGCCTTCAATTCTAGAGCCAGTGGCATCTCCAGGAAGTTGGACCTCTCCCACATCCCATAATCGCTGAGTGTCTTTATACTCTACTGCCAAGCTATCATAAAGGCTGTGAGAGTTAAGTCTCCACGAGAGGTCAAATCCATCAGATGTGATGCCTGAAACAGTCAGCAATCCAAGCTCATCCTCCTCAGGCTCCATCCCAGAGAACTGGGACTCAGAGGGTTCTAAATTCACAAAGCTAATGAAATTGTCCTCCGAGCCTGTGGGAGTCGTAAGCTCATGGTCGTCTGTGTCAGCTAAATAAAATGTGAACGAGGCTAAAAGAAAAACAAAGAGGCACAAATCAAGAAGGCATCATTTAGGTGGAGGTGCACGTCAATTTCTTTGGATTGGTCGAGGACAAGATTTATTTCTAGCCACCAGTTCTTTTTTCAAGCTTTAATCCTCAAAAATTCTGTCCAAATGGTTTTTAGCAAGACAACTGATGAAAAAAGGTGTATTACGTTTTAGAAAAGAAAGTAGATAAAATAACAGTAAGGAGTAAGTTGCATGGCTAGTTGCCTGCAACTCTTCATTTTACTGCTCACAGAGACTCTTCCTACTCCAGAAGCACCTTACAAAAATGTAAAATAATCTGGAGTTTGGTCTCCAGTTAATTTTTTTTCATATCTGACAAAATATTTAATTCATATTTCATCCTACCTGCTTTTATCAGTCTTGTGTATTATCATTCATATTTTCTGAATATATATTATATAAATATATATAAATTAAAAAATTAACCATTTTAAGAAAAAAAATAAGATAACTTTGAATTTAATGATCACAACACATCTCAAAATAGTTAAGATGGGAGCAACAAAAGGCTCCCCTGGAAAAGTAAGTGGTACTAAAAAGAAACAACTGGAAGAACATTTTGCAACAAAGTAGGTTAATTACCAACAGGTCAGTAGCATGAGGTGGGACTGCATTAAAAAGAACTGTGTTCACTGTCTGTGAACACAGTTCGCTGTTCAATTCACGAATGTGAGATAAAGCTGTATCTTGCAAAGCAGAAGAAGCCATATGTGAACATGATCCAGAACTATCACCTTCTTCTTAGAACCAAAGCTCATTTAATATGGACTAAGGTAAAGTAGAAAACAGTTCTGTGGTCAGATTAATCACAATTTGATATTTTTTTTCCTGGAAACCATGGTTGCCGCATCCTTCAGACTAAATGGGAGAGGGACATCCACCCTGTTATCAGTGCTCTGTTCAAAAGACTGTATCTCTCATGATATGGGGTGCCATCAATGCTGAGAGGTATATACAGGTTGTCTGTTTCTGGGAAGGCCTTAGACAATGCTAAACCACATACTGTAGAAGAGTACAGATGCTGAACTGTCCTGCCTGCAGTCCAGATCTTTGACCAACTGAAAACATTTAGCACATCATGAAATGAAAAAAGGCCCAGGACTGTTGAGCAGTTAGAATCCTGCATCAGACAAGAATGGGACAACATTCCTCTCACAAAACTCCAGCAACTGGTCTCCTCACTTTCCAGACATTCACTGACTGTTAAAGAAGAGAGGATGCTACACAGTGGTAAACATGGCCCTGTCCCAACTTTTTTGAGATGTGTTGCTGCCATCAAATTCAGAATGGCCTTAATTTTTTTTTTTCTTAAAATGGTCGATTCACTCAGTTTCAGCATTTGATATGTTATCTATGTTCAACTGTAAATAAAATATGACTTTATGAGATTTGCAAATCATTGCATTCTGTTTTATTTACATTTGTAACATACAATCCGGTTTACAAACTGTAGGGGACCCAGGGAGCAAATACTACATTGGGTTATTTTAATGTCAAGTAGTACTCGGGATTGTTCAGTATGTATGAGCAGTAACTGATAACAGCTCTGAATGAACTGTGAACACTGAGGGTTTTATCAACTGGATAAACCAATGCTGGATTATATTTTGTTGTCATTGGAATCGCTTTATAAAATAAACCACAGATATATTTATTTAATTTCACTACACTGGAAGATTAATACCTGCAAAATATGTGTATAAATCTAAATTAAGAACACATAGCGGCATATTTTGGATAAAAATTATTTGGGATTTTGCTCTCACTTTAAAGGCATAAATTGTGGCATTGTGGTTCTCTACCTACCTGTGGTTGCAGCCAGGGTGACAGGTCCACTCTTCTTGTGTCCCCTCTCTGCAGTCATGGTGACAGTGTAGCTCATTCCAGGAGTCAGGCTAGAAATGATGTAGCTTGTGGCTGTGGCTGGGATTTCTACCTCCTCCTCCTCCTGGCCATCTCCAGACACATATACCAGCCTGTAACCAGTGAACTTGGCCCGAGGTTTCTGCCACCTCACAGTCACAGAGGTTTCTGTGGACTCAGTTGCCTCAAACTGTCTTGGAGGATCAATGTCTTACAAACGAGACAAGCATGAGATAGAGCCACACAAGACTTTACTTATTTTGCATGGTGAACACTATTCATAAATCACTTTCTTCTTTATGAACTTTTTCATTACTTAAGTTGAACATCTGTTTGTTTACAGAGGGTGTGAAAGAAGAGTGTTAGGACTGCTGTTCGACAGTGTCTCTCACCAGTTTCTGCATTTGTAGTTGCTGGGAGGCTCTC
Source organism: Brachirus orientalis (assembly GCA_016785285.1). NCBI lineage: Eukaryota > Metazoa > Chordata > Actinopteri > Pleuronectiformes > Soleidae > Brachirus > Brachirus orientalis. The sequence goes on from JAFBJR010000905.1 coordinate 3,398,815, forward strand.
TCGCTCATTCTTCATGGCAGTCACACCAATCCCATATTCCGTCCCTGGGTTTAGCCCTGCCATACAGAAACAGTCAGACATTTTTGGTGTTGACTGGTTCAAGCTTGTGGGGTCTTCTACTTTATAGGCACTGACTCTTACCAGTGATAGTAGCTTTTGTGGTGCCTCCTGGTCCTTGTGGAAACACTTCCTCACCATGAGTTGCTCCAGAGATTGGACTGTATTTCACTCGATAGCTGCCAACATCAGCCAGACTATTTGTCCAATCTAGAGTAATGCTGGTGTCTGTCTGTGTCACAGCCTGCAGGTGCCTGGGTGCATCTAGGGCTGAAATAAACATATTTTAAATCATATCACTTCTATTTATATAAATACTTATATATATATTTATTTATTAATGTAATATTTTTAAACAAGTTTAAAACCTATCTAATAGCACATTTTGCAATACTGTGTGTCAGTGTAGTTTGTTTTACTAGTATTTACATAGAATTAAACAAAGTTAGTTGACCATGTTAGACGATATGTCATACACAGTACATATTGTGGAAAGGTGTAATAATTTTCTTTAACAGCTGGGTAGTGTAGGTTTTTAGCCAGTTCTGCTAAAACAAGAACTACCTGCAAAATTGACCCAAAGAATTTATTAGGGTCACGATTTGGCACATTTGTTTTTATATTCATAATTCACGAAAGCTCTTACTAAGGAAGGACTGGGCTATGTTAGGCTATAGGTAACTGTACTTTTTAGTAGGATTCTTTGATAGTTGATTTTGGACTTTTTAGCAGCTTTAAAATTACTTAAATTAAAACATGATGTAGTCACCGCCACCACAAGCCTACCTGTGATGAATGTGGTGGTGACAGGGTCACTGGTGGTGTCTCTGCTGCTGGAGGTGAGTGAAACTGTGTATTCAGTGTCCGGTCTTAGACCATCAATGGTGTACTGCTTGTCAGGAGGGTAAATCACTGATCCTACTTCAACCAAGGGGTCAGAGGTGGGCCCATAAAACATAGTGACTCTGTCCACAGCAGCAACTGGCTCAGACCAGCTCACCAGTGCCGAGGAGTCTGTCACATATTTCACCTCCACTTGCTGAGGGCCATCAATCTCTGGGTAGGAAGTTTACGTGAGAGTGGTCAGCATGGAACATTAAAAGAGCAAAAATACAGTATGTAAGAGAGATAATGTCCCTCCATTATCTGAATACATGGTGATGACATTACTGAGAGAAAATGTCTTGCCAAAAAAATTACAAACAACTTAATATGGTTGACGCAAATCCATTTGACTGTGAGAAGGAGCATAAACCAATGTGATTGAGTTTACGTAGATGGCTGCAGACCCAGATGTCACTCTGTAGGCAAACATTGCAAAGTTGAATTAGATTTTTTTCAAGCAGCCAAAGGGTAGCTAGTGGATCAAAGACCAGGCGAAGTGTTGCCACATTCTGGACCATCTGTTGGGAATTCATTATGCATGAAGGGAGACTCAGCAGGAGGGCATTGCATATTAAAGATCTCATCTCTCTAGGAATAATTTAGACTTTAGATTCCCAACTTTAATTGCTAATACAAGTCTGTCTATATACTGTAAAATTAGCATCCCTGCAAATTTTTTTTGGTCATTTGTTCTCATACAAAGCTTAACTTGGCTCTTCTGGCTTGCTCTGTTCCATTCTGTGACAAATCTCCTGTGTTTACATGTGGAGGAAACATCTTTCTCAATGTTTTGGAGTAGTGCTAAAAAGACCTCTGGGAGGACACGGTTTAGCCTTACTTCTATCATTCATTTCTGGGACCTGTGTCTAGTTTCAGCTTATACAAATAGATTACATCAGAAATGAAATGGTGCGATACCCAAGGAGTCCATAGACACAGACTTGTAAAATAAATGGGTTTTCCATGCACAGAGATGACTGGCCTGCAAAAGTGACTGCATTAGGAACTGGGGGATATTTACAACAAAATGTATGGAGTGACACTGCAGTAAAGGTTTCAGTGAGCAGAGGACAGGAGCTAAAAACAAGATTTACTGTAAGAGCTACAACATGGTCATGCTAGGCTGAAATTCAATTTGTTTGAGTTATTACTCTTAAACGACAATCTGTTAGATGGCGGCTGCAGAGAGCAGGCGGGTACTTCCTGTTGTTACTCTTTATTTGTACCCTTTCAATCTGCTAATAGCTGCTATACAGAAAAAGATAACATAATCATGTTGTCTTTAACTAGAACTTGATCATCATGATAAAAGCACCAAGATGGGTATGTTTTAAAGATTTTAAACACCATAAAATTCTGAATAAAATTATAATCAAATTGTTTGTTATGACACTGAAACTCACTGGTAGTGACTGTTTTGGATGTTTGTGGTCCTCTTGTGTTGTTCTTGATGATGTTGATGGAGACCTCATACTCCTGCCCTGGTCCAAGGCCAGACTGGAGAAATTGGTTCTGAGAGGATTGCAGGACGCTCACAACTTTTCCATTTTCTTCTTTCTGCACGGACACATGCAAAAACATCAAGTGCATCCATACAAACAATCACAGAAAATGTTTATGTCTCAATTTCACCAAAATCAGTTTATGCAACACTGACCACCATTTTATAGTTCCACCCATGCAATACATTTTAAACCAACCCAAACAGATTTGGTTTGGACTCTCATGACTGCAGCATCATGTTTTACCAACAAACATGAAACCATTTTTCCCCACCTCAATCTAACTTAAGAATCCAAATAAGTCAACTGTATATCCTAAAATAATAAATAGTTATTCATTATTATTTGAGGTTAAAGTGTTGCTTTGCTTTGCAGAGTAATTTTAATGGGAGTTGAATACAGTTATGATTTGTTGTGCTTTGGATTCATTTATTTTAACTTGGTATGGTTAAAAAAACTGTAGGAACAATCTTATCTCCAACAGAAGGAGAATTTTTGCTATTGACAATAAACCACCAAATAAAATTACCACAGAACCGTATAAATAAGTACTTAGAGTGCTCTGATATGTTTGTCAGTTTTGATGATAAAATCGAACATATCTATGCATGACAATGAATGACAACCACATCACTATTTCTACTGATATGTGCATCACACTAATCATTAAAGTTTGGAGGTCAGGAAAGTACAACAAGTTCTAGAATGAATAGAAGCTTTGCAGAGACTGAATATTTTAAGGCAGCTTCCCTGGTGTATCAGCAACTGTTTGATTTTATTTTATAAAGTTACTAGTTGGACTCTGCGCAAAAGATTTATCCACAGTTCTATGATGTCCAGACTTGATCTGAATTAGGTTTTTCATATGTCAAAGCAACTTTAATGGGTAGCACCAAGATAAACCCATGCTTTGCTGACACTTCCAATAAGTTGGCAAATCTTGTAACCCATCCATCCATAAAATTCTCAGCAAGCCTTCAAAAGTGATGTGCAGACTGACCGTGTTGCGGAAATAAATCTCCCAGCCATCAAAGGAGATGTCCAGCTGGTCCCACATTACCTCTACTGAGGTCTCTCTCACAGATTTGAATCTTACACCCTCTGGCTGTGGGAGAGCTGGAAAGATGGAAAAAAATTATTGACAACATCTATCCACATTTTGCCATAGGAACTGTCAGAAAAATAACATGGAGGCTGTGAGGTACCTGTAGCCACTCTTGCACTGACAGGGATACTCCTCTTGTTGCTGAGAACGGCATAGACACTGATGAGATACTCAATGCCAGGTTCAAGCTCTTTGACAGTGGCGGATGTTTTGTCTCCAGACACAGTGATTTCCTGGAGAAGACCACCAGGACTGGTGGGCACATAAGTCACAAGGTATTCTGTCACCAACATCTCATTGTTCCAGGACAGGTCCACTGTGTCAGTTGTGACCTCGTCAACAGAAAGGTCCTTCGGAGGAGACACTGGAAAAAAGGGAAAAACATTCTCATAACCACCACAGCAAACTTATGAAAACTCCAGTGTCACATCTGGCTGTGGTGTGTGGAACTGCCAAAAAAGTGTGACCAAAGTGCAAAAAATGGTAACACGTATGCTGACAACCTCTTTATAAATTCACCAAAATAGTTTCTTAGGATGAATGGTAAGTACATTGAGGGGAGAGGAAATTACATCACCCTGGATTTGCTTTTTATTGAACATCAAGTTGACAAATAGAAACTGTCAGGAAACTGTAAAGTGGCAAACCCTTTTTGCACCAAACTTGGGCAGTGGCTCTTACCTCTGGAGCAGTCTTCGCCGATGTATCCCTCATCACACATGCACTGACCATTGACACAGCGGCCTTTGTCGTAGCAGTTGTTGAGGCAGCTCAGCTCTGCACAGCTCTCTCCCTCATATCCCCTCTCACATGTGCACCTCCCTTTGATGCAGTGCCCCCTGTTGTTGCAGTTGTCTGGACAGGCGAGCACAGAGCAGTCATCACCTGAGTAGCCTTCCTGACAGATGCACCTGCCATCTACACAGTAGCCTCTGGCCAGGCAGTCATTGGGACAAGCTTTGTGACTGCAGTCCTCTCCTGTGACGCCTTCGTCACAAACACATTGCCCATCGATGCAGCGGCCACGGTTTTGGCAGTTGTTAGGGCAGCTCAGTTCACCACAGTCTTCACCTTTAAAGCCTGCATGACATATGCAATGTCCGTCTATGCACTCGCCACGGCCGTAGCAGTTTGAGGTGCAGGTCTTGATGCTGCAGTCCTCCCCAGCATAGCCTTCCTCACACACACATTGGCCATTCACACAGTGCCCTCTGTGCTGACAGTTGTTGGGACAGGAAAGATCAGAGCAATCATCCCCCTGGAAACCAACATCACATGCACACTGTCCATTGATGCACTGGCCTCTGTTGTTACAGTTGTTTTGACACGCTAACTGGCTGCAATCTTCACCTTGGTAGCCTACGTAACATAAACACATTCCATGTACACACGCACCTCTGGCGTTACAGTCGTTGAGGCAGGTGAGCTGAGAACAGTCCTCCCCACTGTAGCCAGCAGTGCAGACACATTGTCCATCAACACAGAAACCATTACCATGGCAGTTATTGGAACAGGTGCGATCTCCACAATCCTCCCCGGTGAAGCCCTCATCACAGTAGCAGGTGCCATTCACACAGCGCCCACGGTCATAGCAGTCTTTGGGACAGATGAGCTCAGAACAGTCAATACCAGTCCAGGGAATGTCACACACACAGTCTCCATCATCACAGCGGCCGCGGCCTCGGCAGTTGTTGAGGCACTTGGTCTCCGAGCAGTCCTCTCCGAAGAAACCATCCGCGCAGATGCAAAGGCCGCCCACACAGTGGCCATGACCTCCACAGTCCACAGAGCAGACATCGAGCGTGCAGTTCTCTCCAGAGAAGCCCTGGAAGCACTCACACTTTCCATCCACGCAGCGGCCTCGGTCCTGGCAGTTACTAGGACAGTTGGGCTCAGAGCAGTTGGGTCCCTTCCAACCAGGCTCACATACACAACCACAGGTGTCAGTACTGTAGTTTCCGTGACCGTTGCAGTAGGGTTTTGTAACCACCTCACCTTTAATTAAAGAAAGGAAAAGAAAAAAAGACAAATTTTAGCTTTAAATATTCTATTTATTCAAGTATAAAGTTTTGTTATATAACCTTTCTACAGCTTTGGAAGAAAAACCCCAGATTCTATATTTTTTTTTTTTTCCTTCAAGCATCAATTCTCAGTAAAAAGTGTGTAATAAATTCAAAACAGTAGCATCCAAGTTGTAATTTGTATGAGACAGCAGTCAAGTGCAAAATTCGCCACTGTACCTTTTTTCAATTAATAATTATTCAAGGGTGCCCCAAATTCACTTGAACCGATTTGCCCTGAAATGTTTGTGCATGGCACTGTGTATGGCGGTGGATTTAATGTTTTTCAACAACTCAATCTCTTTTCTAAATGCAATCAACTTGAGAATTGTTATGGAAGACATAGTTTTGGACAATTTTTGACAATACACCTATATGTCATTGATAGATTTATGCTAAATGTGAACAGTTTGCTTTGATTAGTTACTGGAAAATAAGGAGTGAAACAGCTTCTCTGGCTCTGTTAATGTAAATCAAATCCACCTACTAACATCTCTAGAGATCCCGTGTTAGCAAGTTTTGTCACACTTACTCTGTAAAGCAAAAATCTGTATTTATATATGAAGCTGTGTGGGGAATTAATTTCTTGTTTGAAAGTCTTTTTCCCCCCCTTTCTCACAACATAAAACCAAATAAGTTTATTTCCCCAAACATCCCCAAAAGCTACTCATTTTAGAGTGCATCATTCAGACATGGCTTATTTTGGCAACGGCGAGAGAAGGTTTCTTACTCTAAGTAATATAACAGCAACTACATATGATGTACTTTGAGCCAAATCAAGACCCATTCAAATTCACTGAAGTAGTCTCTACTGTGCGAGGGTGAAAAATACACCGCCACATTTGATTCCAAAGAGTTTCACAAGAAATGGATGAAGCAGATGTGCTTTGTACTGAGTGAAACTTTATATATATATATATATATATATAAAATGGACTGTTTCAGTGACAGATGAATCACACCCACCTGTGACCTGTGCACTGCAGCAACCACCGCCACTGCCACACTGATCTCTAAGAGCTGAAACAACTCCTTCAAGCAACTCCAGCCGGCTCAGAAGTTCCTTCAGGCCGGGCAGGTCTTCATTACAGCCACAGGCCTTCCGAGGTATATTGATGTGGTGGGTGAACATGATCTGGCTCTCCCCATCAACAGTAGTAGTGTGCTCAGTGTGGTGATGGCCCAAGGAGGCTGGTACGTCTTTAGGATGGAGAGGTGTGCTCTCTGGTGCATCCAGATCTACTGAGCAAAGGGAACTGGCAGGAACATTGATGTTATAGATGTGATTGAAAACCACAGGTTGGTCTACACTGGGGAGGGTGATGTTATGTCCTTTAGAGGAGGTTAGAGCCTGTCGCCGATGGCGTAGGATTTTCTTCACAAAACCAGCGTCTGATAAGTTGAGCAGAGCAGTGAGGACGAGGCAGCCCAAAAAGCCTCTCATATCCATGGTAAGTATTGGGATGTGGATTTAGCAAAACCAGTTTGACCTATAACTAAAGATTGATTCTAATTAATAGTGAAGGTTCTGGAAAACAGACAGAAAACAGAAAATTAGACAAACATAATTTCATTGTAACATTTATTGCTTGAAATTCAACATTTAGCATTACAAATAATACATTTATTGAATGATTATAATCCTACATTTTAAATATAAACTAGAACATGTGCATTTACTCACAATATGCAATTGGGAATAGTACTGTCACCGTGTGTTTCTGGCTGTGTATTGCTTTACATTCAGTAATTAGTACACATGCTTTTGCCCTCTGTGCATTATCTACCTTGCCTGCATTACTGTGGGAGAAAAGTTGCTTAAAAAGTAATATATCTCATCATCATTAACATTTTCATCTATGTAGTTATCTATTTCATCTATTTACATTTACATTTCTCTTCACACCCTGATTTTTTTATTCCAACATGGATATTTGAGATTAAACAGAACCACTGCACTGGTGACATTATGACAAAACATGACAATTCTACAAGAATCTTAGCAACCCAGCAATTTATAGCAATTTATAACAAATACATCACTGTTTTTTAAATGTTGAAAAGATTTAAAAACACATTAAACAGGCCTAACACAGACTTGGTTCACTGCTACATATGTTAAGCATGTATTACATGTACAGATAATTAGGGTGACAAACTACATGTACTGCTTTTTAAGAGAGGGATTTAAGGAATCCACAGTTGTGTTGGCACATCAACGTCTGCCAGACTATGGTCACACACATTAAGACCAACAGTGTGCCACACTATGGTCACACACACATTAAGACCAACACTTACCCCTATTAATAATTAGTATAATGTGGTAAAACAATGTGAAAACTGAGAGAAACAACCCATAGATACAATCCTCACCCATGAACTGCTCAGATGACTTCATCAGCTTGACATAAAAGAACACTATAATTTGTGGGAGACAAACTAGAACCAATGACAACCTCCATCCTCGGTGTGGGAAAGCTTCCATGGATTATTTTGTCCTCAGTTTCCAGAGGATCTGAATAGTGGTGAAAAACCAAAACCAATACAAAGGTCTATAGTGACTCCACAGTCTGACAGACATATGATATAAAAACACAATGGTTGTTACCAATACAAAACTGCCTTTAACAGAAAGCTATAGAATTTGTGTTTAAATGGAAGTTTACTGTATTTACTCAGCACCTATACTTCAAACCTCAGTCTGGCTCACTGCAGTATCTTGTGTTACACCTTGTCCTCACACAAGCAGCAAATGCCATGACAATGTCCTCATCATATCATCACATCTATAGTTTGCATTATCCTGACACAGAATGTTTGCACTCTGGTTGACATGCTTGTCTGATGCCATTATGTCTGGAAGGGATAAAACCCTGTCAGAGATAGATTTATGCTTTTTTTTCTTTTTTTCTTTCTTTTTTCTCAGAAACTCCCAACAGTGCTCCGACATGAAACCACAAGAAAATCAATTTACACAAAAGGAAACTTTCACGCATTTTTACAGTCGACATTAAAAGCAGGTGGTGCACTTGAGTGCACGTGAAGTTCTCATGACATCACCTGGAAAATTGCAATGCATACAAAGACTGCTGATACTCTACTGTCAGGTTAGAGAAAATAGATTTTTCAATAAAAGGTTCAGACGATCCTTTGCTGCATCTCAGTGTAAAAATGGCTGCAATCATTAGTTTTACTCTTACTCCCCTTAATGCTTATTTTTTTAGGACAGACTTCATCCCCCAGAAATACAAAGTGAAAACATATCATGCCCACCAACACAAATTGAAAGTTGACAGAAGTTTACTTTTAATTAAAACAACTTTTGAATAATTCTAATTTAACAAATTATTTTTTTTTTCCTGCAAATACTGGAATTAAGACCAATAGGCCCAAAAACCTTCAGCTCTATGCAATAGTGTAACTCTGAAACTCTGAAATTGTGTTTGAATTTTATTACATCGTGAATGTGTTTTGTATATGGAGCTGCACGGTGCAGTGAACAGCAGCAGCTGTGCTGTGTTTGGCAAATGCAGACAGTGGTTTAGGGTCACAAAGATAGTTATGTTCAGCCAATAGGCTGAATGAGCAATGTGTTAACTCATTTGACAACTTTTTGAATGTTTGTTTTGTTTAAATGTTACGCAATACAGCTTTAATATAACAAATGTAGTGTTATGTTGTCCGTCTGCAGTGTAATGTTATCAGCTGTTGACAGGTCAAGTCTGTGTGTATTCTATTTAGTTTCAAATGCCAAAGTTTTGCATAGCATTTGTGTGAAAACCACATCAGACTAAGAAGCAGGACTCAAGAGACCATGATTTTATTAACAGATTTCCTTCAAGTCATCAGAAAATCTGGAGTTCTTATGCAGATGAATAGATCACGATTCATGAATGTTGTCCTTTATTTCCTCTTTGGCCTTATTTTCCTTTTGTCTTACACTAGGGTGACCAGATTTAATTTTATTGAAGGAAAATGAATATAGTTTTAAAGAGGTCGAGTTGTGGGTACAAAGGCAGCTCACTCTCATCAATCCTTTTTCTCCCCATTATTGTCCTGAACTTTGACTGCAACTCTGACCTGACCTTTCTCTCTTCATGTGCTCCTTACCAGCATTTATACACCCCCTCAAGTAATATGTTAAGCCACATATAACCCTAAGCTAGTTTCACCAGTTTTTTCACATCTGGTGAGTGCCATGTTTACTGCAGGTCATGGCCGGTGCTGCAAATCTTATCTCCTGCAAGCAAATTTTACAAGACACTGACACTGGTAATTTACAGTCATAGAGGTAAAGAATGATTGCACCCTGAAATCCTCAGCATGGCTCTAACTGCATGTGTTAAGTGTAAAAATTATTTTGTAAACTCAATGCTGCCTCAGTGAAATTGGTCTCTCTCTCTCTCTTTTGTAAAATATGATGTTTGTGGTACTCATAAATTAAGTTAAAACTTATGACAGCAAAATAGCACAGATCATTATATTAATATTAATGGTCTTACTATTAACATTTAGTAAAAGTCTATTTTATTGATGTAATTTCTGTCACTTTTATATTTTGTTGTGAAAATGACATTTAGTATTCAACATTTATATCTATACTCCCCATCTGTATAAAATATTAAAAAATGCATTAGGACTCAGATGGATTAACTGAATGGATTAAAACACTTATTGATTTTACTTGATTTATGTGTTTGGAAAGATTGGTTGATTTCCCCAAAGTAAGTCTGTTGACTCCTTAGCTTGTGTGACAACAATTATCAGACTGTCATTAAGTACCACTGCCTGTGGTTTTTAGATGTATAACAACACACAGCAGCAGACGCCAAATAAAACACATTACCCTACTAACATTAACTATATATAGGGTGCAATATAAATGTTCTAGTTATGCATTTTAGATTGTTAATGTACTCAAAGGCCTTTATTGAAAGAAATTGTTTTGAAGCCCTCTGACATTTCTCAACGTGTAGTTATGCAGTTTATGTAAAGGCAAAGTGATGCAGTTTATGCAAATGCAAAACCCCAAATTACTGTACATAATTTAAAGCAAAATTAAAGGTTGACTGAAGACATTTCTTTGGATTACTGGGACATGGGAAGACAATTTGCACAGAAAACTGAAATAAATATGAGCTGTTCACTAAGCTGTAATCCAGAATTGCTGTAGCTTTCTTGCTCTTCCCCCATGCTGGCAACAAGAAGGGAACTTTCCCACGTGGAAACGAGAAACTGGGAATGTTGGCCCTGGACTGACGACATCTGTTTTGCCTTGTCAATGAAAAAAAGTACAGGGGTACTGTATCCTGTGTGCAGACAATAGCTCAGTAATGTCTACCTTTTCTAATTTTGAAAATACTAAAGCATGCATTATTCTATCTCCTATCGCCATCATCCAGATGAAGGACTGTTTCTGAAGAGAAAATGTTCTGTATTTTTATCACTGATTTAGAACATCCACATTCATGAGAGTGATAAAGATGACATGTCTGGAGTCTGGACACATGTCTGATGGGAAGCATTTGTGGCTAAGAGCAGCATGTCAGGACTCTGGTCAGTAGTGAACATTAATCAAGTGCATCTGCTTGCTTTGCTCATTTGTTATACTTTAGTGTTTTTATTTTCCATGAATGGTAAAGTCTTTTTTTCATAGTTTCTAGAACAGCTGGAAATCATCTCAGAAAAAAAACAAATTGAAAATAGTTACTGTGGCCGAAACTGTTACACCTCATTAACAGATTGCAAATTTCCACTCTGTTGCAAATCAGCTATACCCTAAGCGGTCCCTGGGGTGAAATAAACCTGCACTTTGGTTCCACAGGTGAGCCTAAACAGGAGGCAGACCTCAGACTGAATTTGAAATATGGGCACTTTAAGATAGAGTAACAAGTATGTAAGAAAGTGATTTTCAGTTGCAGGATTTAAATATCTTGATATACATTTGCTGATTTCAGCATCTGAAAAATGAGAAGTTGTTTTTTTCCTTATCATGCCTGTGAGTGAACTGACTTTGGGCTTTGGACTCTTGGTCAGACAGAACAAGAAATATCATATATCCCTCTTGGCTCTGAGAAAGAATAGAATATTTTCACTGTTATCAATTTTTTTGGCAAAATTATTTAGAAAACATATTATTTAAAATATTAATCAGATTGATTGCTAAGGAAAATAACACCATTGGTGTTTGGTTATTCAGCAGTGAGTAAAACTGAAAGCATGTCAGACCAGTGGTTAATGATCAGGAGCAGTAATTGGCAAAGAAAATTCAAATACTTTGAAACATCTGCTATGTCTCAATCAAAACCAATACAACTCACTTTGGACAGGTTTACAGTGTGAACAGTCTAAGCTTTTGACACAGAACCTGCAGCTAAATTATCAGCTAAAGTTATTTATTATGGTGTAAAATTTTGACTTTGACTTTATAATTTCTGGCTTAAGAGGGAAAACAGACACTACTGGGAAAAAAAAACCACAACAATGCCCCCACTACCACTCAGTGTCATCACTGTCAGGTCACACAAATACACCTTTGTTTCTCCACCGACACTGGAATTTGGGGCACTGAAAAAAGTCCAACACATTTTACATAAAATGCAGAGGCGTTTGACGATGAGATCAACCCCTCGCTCTTTCTGTAGAGGTCACACAGAAGGAAACAACATAGAATGAGCCCTGGGTGATCTGCAGCTACTAAACCAGCTGTCCTGCTGTCTGGTTTGTTCAGAGAGAAACATTTTCATACAGTGCTGCACATACACATCCCAGGACAACCAACACATAGCAAAAAAGACATAAATTGTGGCCTCAATATCTGTGGATGACAAGTTTAGGTGATTCTAATCTTCAGCTTAAATGTTCATTTCTGCTGAATGCAGACTGGAAATGGTGACTAAGACCCACGACACAAAAGATGAAATAGAAGTTAAAACCACTGTAAGACTTTGATTTCAATTAAGCAGAGCGAATGGACTGAAGGGATGAGGATGAGGATTTTCCTTCCCTGCCCACACTTGCAAATCCACAAGCATCATCCACTTTTCCAATCATTTAATCTCAAAGATGGAAAGATTCCACACAATGATAACTTGACTGCACTCTTCAAGGTAATGTGATGAATCATCAGGCTCCAAAAGCCTCACCAGCATTATATGCCTCCCCACACAAACAGACACAGATGTTTTTATATATTTTTGGGCAATGATGTACAAACTGAGAAAATGTGTGAGAATCCATTTGGTATGGTGCTGACTGCTGGCCCTTCTACTGAGGTTATCAAATCTGTGGATAACTCTCCCACATGTTCAATCCCTCAGTAGTCAGTCATCAGCTCTGATTGTTATTTTGGCTGCTACATGTGTCTGACTGAGAAAGAAGTTGCAGTATGCGCCAGGAATTTACCTCCAATAAACAATAATTGTTGCCAGTGCAAATCTGGTGTTGTAGTTACCATAACAGCATGTGATGTGTGTGTGTATATATATATATATATATAAATATATAAAATATTATTTTGAGATTTTCTATTTAAATCCATCTTTGAGAGCATTAAATAAAAAAAGTCATTTGCTGCATGAAATTTAAGGAAACAAATTATATAAACACATCGTCTTACCTTAAACAGGTGCAGTCTTACTTTTCCCCACACACACCCCTGCAGGTAAGATTAGGTTTGAAAATGACACTTTCGACACTATAGTGTCACTGCATTCTCTAGCAGCCTCTCCAGGTAGGTAGCAAGCTCCTTATTCTTCCTCAGCATCCACAGCTTAGACTGCGCTTCAGCTCCTTCAATTACCAGGAGAAAGAGAGTGACACAAGAGCAGAGAGCAGAGAGAGAGAGCAGAGAAAGAGCAAGATAGTGGCAGCAAATGTCTTTTAAAGTGTGAGGAGTGTTTAGCTCTGACCTCCATTGCTTTATACTCCAACCCTTAAATAGCCATCATTTTCCCTCCCTCCTCAGTCCTTCCTCCCTCCCTCGACTGCAGCTAATGGATATAGAGCCGAGCTGCTGCCTTTAAATAAGATGCCAGTGTGACTGGGAGTCATGACAGAGTGAGCGGCGCTTGTGGTCATGCCGGAAAATTAGAGGGGAAAGATGGGAATGAGAAGAAAGTGAAGTCCAACTGCAGACGGCAGACAGACGTTTCCCTCTTCAACTACATGTATATTAACAGTGCAATAATGGTTTATTGATTTTCACTAGCAGTTTATATATCATATTTCAGAAAATCCTCCCTCAACCATCCAGTGTCCTTATTTCCATACTTGATACTCAACCTTCAGCTTATAAGGATTTGCAGTGTGAATCTTTCCCCATGCAGCTATGTCACATTGATGGACTGATCACATTATGTTTTAAATCCAGTCACTCTTAATTGGAAGGAATGTGCAACACATTTTCTGATGAAACAATTTAAGTAATTGCCCAACTGGTGACATATTAACAAAAGTGTTACATTAAGATATGTAAATAAAGCCTTCAGAAACAATTACTTGATCTGGCAGACACTCACATTTTTTATACATTTAACAGATAGAAAGAACAGAAGACACATTGAAATAAAAGCAAGCTGCTACTAAAGGAATAAGTGATATGAGCTGAACATGAATGTAAAACCACAAGACTATCCAAAGCCTGGGAAACCAGGAAACATGCCACCACACAGTTAGTGTCTATGCAAAAGTTAAATCTTAATATGACCAGATGAGGATAAGGCAGGCATTAGCCTTAACCCCTAAAAGTGAGTCTGTTCAGGACTTCAGACAACTTAAACATGATGAGTTTCTTTAAGTAACACACAACTGTTCGGGGCCAGTCCAAACCCCTGTACCAGAAAGAGTAACAACAGTAGACTACTGCATATTTAAATCTGGCACTGTTAAACAAGAACTACAAGACTGTTTATTTATGTACAGTGTTGAAAGAAAACCCCTGAGCCATTATGAAAGTGACAAGACTGACAACACTAAAGAGGTTAATCTTTTAAGCTTGGGGACATAAATATTAGTACCAAAAGTCTGTTGAGACACTTAAAATTAAACCTAAACATGGCAGCCCCCTATGGAGCTCCAACTCCTTTAATATCTGTAAATATTTGAGGTATGATACTCAGTATCTGTTAAATTGGAAAGACTGACATACATATTTTGGTTTGGAGCACAGGGGTGTGACAGGTGTGACACCTACTGCACATCTGTCCATCCAGGGAGATGGATCCCTCCTCTGTGGCTCTTCCTGAGGGTTCTCCTTTTTTTCCCCCTGTACAAGGGTTTTTGTGGAGATTTTCCTCTCTCTATGTGAGGGTCTAAGGATGAAGGACATCACTTGCTGAACAAACTGTAAAGTCCTTCGAGGCTTTGTGATGTTGGCTATACAAATTTACTTGATTTAACAAATCCAAATCTATTTATCTTAGTGTTTAATAACAAAAAAAAACAAAAAAAAACAGAAAAATCCTACAATGGTTGGTATTTAGGCCTGAGAAGAGTGTTAAACTATTACTCTCACATCCAAATGGACTGAGCATCATAGGAAAATCAGTTTAGGACTGTAGCACAACAGTGTTTGTCAGTTATGTTGCAGGATGGCATACCAAGACACAAAAATACAAAGACAGACTGTAATTTAAAGTCTTGTAATGCAATACAGGAAGCACATGCAGAGTTCAAGTATGTGTAGAAGAGGGTCCTCTTACAGATATGAGGATAAAAGCATAAAACCTGCTACCATTCATCAAATCAAGTATCCTCTTGCATTTCAAAAGACCCCAGGCATGTGTGTGGAATGAAGTAAATACAGTAGTTCACACTGTGCCCCCCTTTTTATTTAAGACTCCACATGTGTTTCAAATGGTCAGTGCACTTAAAGACAGTCCATGTGTTTAATGTCCTGAACATTTGCAAGCTATTGCTACTGACAAAAAAAACCAAACAGTCATTTATTGAAACAAGACAATCAGAAGAGGAAGATATTTGCAGGTGGACTTGCTTGGGGTTAAATTTAACTTCTCAGCCAAGAGGCCTTTCCAGTTCTGGAACAAATGTTCAAACAAACACAAAAGTTCTGTAACAGTTCTTCGGAACTGGACGAGAGGTTAAAAGAGGTTCTTCAACTTAACTCAAGCAAAGATGGCTATGACCTGGATGAATGAAAACCTTCACAGAGACCTACAAACTTCAACGAGAAGCTTCTCACCAGATGTCCAATGGAAACAGTGTCTGAAAGTAACAGTTCTCATCCACCATATGGTGAAAAATGTTGAGTTTGAGTAGTGTTTGAGTAGTTTTTTTTTTTAAACATAATCTCAACATCAACCACACTATAACCCATTTTCACATTTTCTGTTTAAATTGTACAAAAATCCACAAAGAAAATATTCAATTTGTAGGTCGGTGATCATTACTTGCTGACCTGCCATCTTTATTTAATTTCTAAAGAAACAACGTACACAGGCAACACTATGTAAACTGACACCGGTGTTGGTGATGATTTGTCAGAAAAAAACAGATATACTGGTTGTCAAAGTCATTTCAGTCTGGACCAAAGTCATGGATTAACACTCAACCTGGGCACCATTCTGAACACCAAGCTACTATATGACAAAAAAACATTTTAACTAAATCTGGCATCTGCTGAGAAATCCCAGCACCAAATAATGAAAATGTGAATTTTACAATAAACAGAAGCTTATAAACAGCAGTAGGACAACTATAATGGTCAAAGCACTTATAAATAAATCTGCTGAACAGATGCCTCTGTGTGAGGAGCCTCAGGCCAAACCAGAACCAATGAGTGTTTAAAAAAACACAGGTGTTCTTGTGTTGGAGATTAAAGGAGGCATGACATACACTTCTGTTCCATAATGGTTAAAGAGTCCAAGACTTTATTCTGAGCTGTGATTCAACACATGGCCTAAAAAATATGTGAAAAATAATGTTTAGACACTGTGTGATATATTTTAACTCTAAGCTGTGTGTGTGAAAAAGTACCCTATTACCCTGATTAATCGGTGGATTATATTTTGGGTTTTTTTAAAGAACGAGCCTCTGAAAATGTTAAAGGACTGGGGGAAAAAATGGCACTGAAACAAAAGTTAATCTGGTTAGCCTGGTCTTTGTCTAAACATGTGTTGACAGTTCTTTGAAAGTGGCATTCCCTCCTAGAAATTTATGCTGATTCATCCTGTCCCACCCAATCTATGCTGGTATGCTGCTTGGTCCAGTCCTCTATGATCTTAAGCTGAACCTGGCACAAAATAAAACACCTCCTGTCCGACATTTGACAAGAGTTAGAATCATGGTGCTTTATGGGTCATGATTAATTTAGGTTCACTGTTCAACTCATCATCAGTAATTATAGCAGTTTTTCTCCAAAAAAAATAAAAAAAAAAATAAAATAATAATAATCACCATTTCATTTACTTACATGCACAATTTTAGCATTTAATAGCTATAAAACACAGGGTGCTTTGTAACAGTCTGGAAAATATGTTCATCTTAATAAGACTGGCTTTGAGTGTCAATATAACCACACTACCAAAGAAATCATTTACTTCATTTTTACATCTGGTACTAACTATGTTGAAATGCGACTACTTACAATGTTTAATTATGCAGCTAGTACATTTTGTATATACAATTACTGTGTGCAAGTGCAAGTTAAAGTGGGATGTATACGGTATGTACCGTTTAATCTTTTCTAGTTAAAGAGGTCAAAACCAAGGAAAAGAAACAACACGGAATAGTCTGACTTAAAACACAATTACAGTGTTTTTGTATTTTGATGCTACTGCACATCTTGGTGTAGTGCCTGTAAAATTAAAGTATTTAACCCACCTTGAAGTCCTTGGTGGTCTTCCTCACTAGTCTCCATGTATGGTTTAGATTTAGATGTACTGTGTCATGTTCTTTCTACTCCTTAATTACTGATCTCACTGCACTCAAAACAGACACATTGTGACTTAGAAAATATCTTGCAAACATCACTGGATTGGTGGTTCTGAATCATCTTTTCTTCAAGTTGCTTAGAGTGTTCTTTTGGCTTTTCCCCAAAGAGTGCTTTAATAGAGAATGAAGTTTGATGCTTCACATTTGCTTAAATATTTAATGTTAAATATGCATCCTACTAGGGATAACACAAGGTGAAAATTTCCAACAAGACCATTTTGAACCTAATAGCTTGCCAGAATATAAATGTATACTCTAAAATTATTTAAATAACATGAATATAAGAGTACTCCAGAAACTACCATGAGACTTACAAGAGAGATGATGTCTAATGGAACTGTTTCTGCAGTAATTGAAATGCTTTTCGAGCGACAGTGTGAGTGTCAGCCAATCAAATCACATTTGTTTAGCTCAAATACTACACGTCATGAAGCTCTTGAACAAGGTTGTTCAGGGTCACTCACTGATGTGAAAAAATACATAGGGCAAAATGTAAAGCCTAGCTATTATAAAAAGGAGGGCAGCAGTGCAACATTATCAAGCTTGGTGGTTGATCAACAATGTGTTTGTATGTTGTTGCCAATTTGAAGATAAAACTAATTTCTAGACAAACAGAAAGTAAACACAGTCATGAGGTCATAGTCTATGACAGCATCATACCAAATATGTTTCTCTAGACAAGGACTGTGAGGTTTTACAGGTGGAGTCATTGGATTTATTATCAACCAACTGTCACTAAGTCATAAACACAGCAACATGAAGAGGCTACTTCTAAGATGATGTCATTGGTTAAAATAACCTGCTGCAACTTTTACAAAAGACATGACAAACCATGCCAGTAATCGCTTTCATAATTACAATAAGTCAAATCTGACATCACTTGCCACTCGACAACTACATAACTTTAGTAGGATAGGATATTTACTCTCAAGTTAGCAGCAAAAAGTGAATAACTGTGTTTCAAGAAACCACAAATGCTGTTTAACATTAGATCATGTTCAAAATATCACATGGATGAGCTGAGTGACACAAATTGAAAAAAACAACGATGGGAATCTACATCCTCATCCTACATCCCCTACATCCTCATGTAGAAACACATGTTCAACCCTCTGACTCAGCTATAGGCCATGTGCAGACACTGAGCAGAGATGTCAGAGCTCACACAAACATGAACTAATATGGCTCTAAAAGAATTGCAAATCTCTCTGGTCACTCCTGAGGTTTGCCAGCACACATGGAGCCGAGCACTTCTGAATGCATGAAGTACAGAGAGCAAGTTTAACCACAACCACAGAATGCAAACTGTGCATGGAGATCCCTTCACTTTGTTGTTTCCTTGCTGGAGCTTATTGAAGATTAGAGGATGTTAAGGCATTAGTATGAGGATTATATGGGGAATGGTGAATTATCTGTGCTGAATGTGACCATTTATCAGCTCCATTTTGGAATTACAATAGAAGTTTGTCAATGACAGGACAAGAAATCCATAATCAGATCAGTAAGCAGCCATTAATCCCTGTAGGTGTAATCAACACTGAGATTTTAATCCTTTATAAATCTCTGTAAAGTTTATAAATTATAAAAAGATTGACAAAATTATAAATTTCTTACATAAAGTAAATTTTTTGCTGGAGTGAAAGACAACAGTTTTGATGTTTTTGTGTACAGTGGCGGTCATCATTTAACACAGTGGTTCCCAAACTGGGGGGCACAGGAGTCATAAAAAGGGTCACAGTGAGATAAATCATCCATCCATTGAGGCATGTTTTTACATTTGTAAAGTTAAAAAAAATGACTTTGCCTCCTCAGCATTTAACTAAATAATTCAATTATCAAGGGTGATTAAAAGCATGAGCAAAGAGGCTCATACCTGTACATTTAATCAATCAGTCCCACCTGCCTTCACTTTCTTTTGCTTTCTGTGCCAGTACACACTCACACATATACAAACACAATGTCACATGTATAAAATCCGACTGGGTAAAAACACATCATTTGTTCTTTATAAACAGAAACAGTGTACATTAATACAAGGTCTGTTTTCTGTTTTTTTCACAAAAGTGCTTCATAAATAAATTGTATTAGTCAGTCAGTCCGTGAGAGAGACCAGAGTGTGCTGTGTGTCTCTAAAAATTAACTCAGCGAAATCTATTTGTCAAGCCATACAATATTGGAAACGGTACATGGCAAATGGTCTGTAGTTATACAGCGCTTTTCTAGCTTTGATGACCACTCAAAGGTACTTTATACTACAGTTTTTGCAATGTCTGTCTAATTTACATACATCAGACTATCACACATCATATTATTAGTGTAAACTAGTGGAGTCATGAGCTGAACCCACATCCTTCAAGTTAAAGGGCAATTTACTCCACCACTGAACACTACTGACTGTTGCCCCAGTGTTTATAAGTCTCTGTGTGTACATGTTTTTGGTACCTTCTCCATATTCATTCAAATGTTGATAATAATAAAAAAAAATAAAACTGAATTAAAAAGATAATTCAGTCTTGAACAAAGTGGAGGACCAATTAAAAACTGTCATCCCAAGAGCCACAATGCAATTGTTGCTGATAATGACAACATTAGATAAGGCCAAAATATTCAGATAACTAGCAAGTCAAGTCACACTTGGAAATTCAAAAAAATACCCATCATTAAAATCACATGGGAACCTTGGCCTGCTATTGCAGCCAACACAATCCAATTTAGCCTTTACTTTTCTAAAATAAACTCAGTGCTTCATTTTCACCACCTTATGTTAATTTGCTGAGTTAATGGTCTTGCTGAGCTGGGAGAGAAATTATGATTATTAATTAAAACAGACAAAGAAATCAAAAGCAGTCAGTGACTGCATCATAAGTGTCTTTTGTCAGTTTTCCATGCTCCAGTAAACTCCGTGATATTGTAAAGGCGTTTGTAGCTTATCAACCATATACACTTTTAAAAGAATGGGAGAAAATTCAGCTCATAGAGATCATCTGCCTCAGTCAGAATATTAAAATAAACCTTTTTGACTTTGCAATGACTTTTTACTTTGTGTTTCTTAACCACCAGTGGAAACAAATTCATAGCTTCTCTTTGATGGATTTATTTGACAATCACAACTATTTCAAATCCACATTGCTATTGTCACAAAAGCACTGAAGCTTGCCAACTCAAGGACACAGCGGAAAGAGCATTTCCTCTAAACACATCTTTTGATGCTTTCAGAACAAGCAATTCAAATTGTGCTGAAATAGAGAGTCCCAGATGACAAAAATCATGTCAGACTGAAGCCGCACATGTGTCAACACAGATATCACGTTGAACAATTATGCCAAGGCCCTTGTTAGTGTTTACATCACTGCCTGAGACTGTAATTGTCTGTTGGGTGTTGATGACATTCATGCAAACTTCAGTCCTCTAAAGTCTCTGTGTTCTGTTTGGAACATGAACATTGAGGCTTAACAATTTTAAATAAACTGTCTGTAATAAACTGGGGTAATTTGAACATCTGATTGTAGCTTTGCTTACCCCTTTTGATGGTAATGCTTTAAAGCAAAGGAGTGTCAGTTTCATACTGTGGTTTGAAACATGTTATTTTTTATCTTTCAAAAGTCAGGTCATAGAGTCTTGGACAAGTTAGTGTTTCTCTCTGCTGAGCTGTGCTGCAGCAGGGCCTCAGTTTCCAAGCTTGTCTCATTCCATCCCGCTGACATTTCCCCACTGTGGGAGATGGCTGGTCTTCACAGAGGCTACTCAGTCTGGACTTAGTTAACAGTTACTCAACATATTTATGCACACAGAGGCAGAAACTCAGCAGCCCACACTTGGATAGTGACATACTGTGTGGAAAATGTGTGGGAGCCTGAAGTGATCGTTAACACTGCCGTGATGTCTTTCATTGAGAGGTCTTCAGTTTTTCAGCCTCTATAAAGCAAGGTCCTTGCCATAATTAGATCTAAAAGGCTTGTTCTTAGGCTATGAAAAAAAAAAAAAAAAAAAATTCAACTGACTATACACATTAAAAGAAATGTTGCGTACAATATTCAATTCCTGCCAATACTCCCTCCTAAATGGTATACACAGCCTTGTTGAGAAATATGACAATACTAATGGTCAATAACTGCAAACCAGACCAAAATAACAGGAAACAGACTGGGCTGAATTATTTTCTTGATAGCACTTTGTTGCTGACTGATGTACAGATGGACTAACCTGTAATCTTTACTGTCAACACTTGCTGTTTTGCAAGGAGGAGGGTGTGAAATACATGGCCAGCCTAAAGGGAATACATCAAGTAAAGACTATATTATTGGCTGTCAGGCCACACTGAGACCATGCAGAAAACAATTTGTGTTGACAGGAAGGACAGAGATGGCTGCAACTGATTATTATCTTTTTTAAGATGATTCTAAAGCCGGTAGGATGAAATATGAATTAAATGTTTTGTAAGATATGAATAATTTAATTTGGCTGATCTGTGCGATTAACAATGGAAACCCAAACTATGTACAACATGAAAAACACTGCATTACCACATCACTCGACATACACAATTGGCTGTTCGGTGCAAACAGTCATTGACAAAGAAAAATGTTAAGCACTTAATTGTAACAAAGCATGTACTGTATGACTGCAACTGTATCTTAAACTATGACATTTTCTGTGTAGCCACTCAGAATCATCTCACCTGTAAGTTTCTTTGGAGGTTTTCCTTTGATAAACTACCAAAGGAAGTAAAGGAAATAATTGATGTTTGATAATAATTTGATGTTATGAAATTAATCTACAAAGAATGTGCATTGGGTTGTTTTTTTATGAAGCGCTCAGGTCAGTCTGAACACAATTAGCTGTCTGTCTTGTTGTCTTTCTGAGAATTTAATATATTTAAAAACGTTTATTAGTTTTATAATCAGAAAATATATAAAAGTGGGAATTTTATCTTTCTATTTAGAAACAGACAGGAAGTCAAAATGCTTGAATCTGTTTTTTCATTTGTACTCAAGGAGTTTCTGTTGGAGGCAATATCTGAGGGAGCACACGGCACGAAAGGAAAAACATTCTGCAACATCTATTAAATAAACAACAACAAAACCATCATCTATTTTCCTGATGACTAACAGCTTTACTTCAGGAAGATTCAGGATATTGTAAAACTGAAGGCACCACCTGAATTCGCTCTTCAACAGTTTAATAAAAATAAATGTGAATCGCCACATATTAGTGTGGAATAAAACAGAAATACTGCTCTTTGTTTACCATTTTACACATTTTTTTTTTTTTTTTTTTAAATAGCATGCACTCAGCTCAGTTTATTGAAGCAACTCTGCATCACCTTTCTCTCACAGAGTCTCTATACACAGAATATCTGCTGTAGTGAAAGACAATAAAAAAGTCTGAACAAGTCAAAGCCACAAATGCATGATGCCAGTGAACATTTTTTGGTCACAATTTTTGTCTAAAATGTGGCAGGAAACAGTTACACACAAGGTGCAACCAAATATTTACTTGATGATGTCATGTGATTTACAGTAGTGTAGAAAGAAAGAAATAGGTGCCAGTCAACAGAGGGTATTTTCCCACAAATCTACAACAGCTGTTCAGAAAGATGTAAAGTAGATCCACATGCCATATTTTCACCAATGTCTGAATCTCAAAACATATTAAGCTTATAATGCCTTTATTTGTGTACTTATTCAATTCTAACCTGGGGTGCTAGTCTTATTGTTCATAATAATTTCCACTGCAAATACTGTGTTAGCCAAATACTAAACTGAGGCAGCTATCAGCAGACTGTCAACACCATTCAAGACAAATATAAAGTAAGATAAAGATGGCTCTAGTATCAGTGGGATAATAACAGGTCAGGTCAAACACAGAGTTTAAAAAAGGAGCAGCCGCTGTGTGCTCTAAACATAACAAATACTGCACACAGCTGGGAAGACAAGCCGTAATGTCGTGCTTTTCACGCTACTGAAAGATTTTGTGTGGGTCAAACTTCTGGATGAACATATCTACACATTTTTCGTTAAACATCACTGAGCCAAGTGATTAATTACTATGGGAAGCAAAACTTAAAATGACCCCAATGTCTTTATCTTAATGGTCCACTGTGTAAAAGGTAGTGACATCTATCCGTTAGTCTGCAGACTGTAAAATTTGGAGGACTTCACCGTGACAACAGCACTGTTGACTTCAGATGTGGGTGGCTATGGAAGGTCCAACCTTTCCACAGATGTTACTCAAATGCTCTTCACTCAATTTGACCACATAGTTCAATTTGGACTCAATTTCAACTTTATATCACAGGCCATTAATACAAGGTTAAATTAATTATGACACTGACACAAAGTTATATGATCACCAAAGTGATTACCAAAAATGTAGAACACAACCTGTATTAAATGATAAAAGGTCTCGCCCTTCTTTAGTGATGACAGCTGCTCCAAGCATTTCATACTCCAGTTTAGTCTACATCATTACAACAAAACAGCCCTGATGCTAGTCCAGAGATCTGCACCCTACAGTCTGCACTATCACACACTCTGTGTGTTAAGAAGCAGTTTTCTGTTTGCAGAAAACTAACAACTGTCTCCAAGAGAAGAGAACTGCTGCCTCTAAAACCATGGTGAAGAAAATATAAACATCTCAAACAGTGAAAGAGATGGGGGAAGGTCAGTAAAGCAGGGAAACCTGAACAGGGGATGTTGTCAACCTAAAACAGATGTGCTGACAAATAAGCCAGCAGCTGTTGTCAGAAAAGATGACATTACAGCTGTGAGTTACTTTGCCCCTTTGAGTTCAAAAGGGGCAAATGTGTTGAGTCACCCAGTGATGTAAAATATTCTCTTATTTTCCTTTCCCAATCAAAGTCTCTTAACAAAAGGTCATAGTGGAGTTAGATTAAAAGTAATGTTTCCATTCTTAAACACTACTGTGATGCATTCTCACATTCCTGCGTTACAATTCATGTGGAAACATCCAACAACCCCAACAATACTTGGTGTGCAATCAATACCACGCTATCATACCACAAATACAGAAGAAAGTTAAAAAGATGGAGAAACATGCATACACATGCACATTTTTTCTGACTCTGATTTAAGTATTCTGCAGCTGCTGTGCACGGCTTACAGGTAGTGTAGTTATTGTTAGGTGTTTGTGACTTATCAGACTAAATATTTAAGAAAAAACTATTTCATCTATTTACCACTAATGATATGCCTGCTGTCCAAGGCTGGAGCCACACCGGAGTGTGAACAGCGTGTCTTGCTTTTCATTTAGGCACACTTTAAAAGATTAGAGCAGCCACACTGCCCGAGCTGTGCAGTTTACAAAACAGACAACTAATATAATTTTATAAACAGTTCGAATTCCTCTCACTGTTCCATGCGTCATTAGCACAACACCTGTTTCAAAGTGAAAGCATTCTAGCATTTACATTCCCTGAATTCACTCATTTGAATGGCATATAATTGCATACATAAAACATTTAGAGATGCAGCAGATCAACCAAGCTGCCGTCACACTTACATGCATCCAGTGCTGCACCTGCCTGAGACCAAGAACAACAGTGAATAATGAGAATTGCACTCATCATCAGTGTGGCAGATGAAACCAAGTTCTGTAGTAGAAGTTTCCATCAATGAGGTGACCAGTCAGAGGCAAACGCATCGTTTGTATCCAAGAGCTTCAAACATTACTGAAAAAAACAGCAGGAGACATTTTATCCAACTGTTGTATCAACATCCATTCATCTGAGTTCTTAAATTAAATAAGTACAACACTTGTTAATGATGACTTTATCTTAAGCAGGACAAATGTGTAATGTTGATGTTCATAGTGGCCAAGAGAGGCTGATATGTGCATAGGTTGTCTGCTCCCTGCAGGAAGTCTGTAAAATAATGGAGCCAAATCAATACTGGTTGTAAGCCATCAAGTGATCAAAAGAGGTCATTGCTTCCAGACAGAGGCAGATTAGAGCTGGCGTGTTTGTCTGACCACTGCCCGTCTGAAGGACGTCTTACTAACAATCAGCTCCACTTTTATTGGATCCCCTTTATAGTCTATTGTCTCTAATAGTTTACTAAAAGACTTAAAGACAGCCTCAGTGCTTTATTGGACTTGCAAAACGTTAGATATATATTTAAAGCTCCATCATTACTCAATGCAAGTTTTATGTCAATGCTAGTTTTAGGATATTTTATTGTCTCTATAAGAGATTAGAATCAGAGTTTACTGATTTGCAGCATGAAATTGTACATGTTTCAAATAAAGGTGGTTATGTTTTTAAAAAGGTCTTAATTAAATATTATAGGCAGATTTGCTATGTTACTATGTTACTCTGCTGCTAGCATTAATTTCTCATTCTGTGATCACTAATGACCAAATACTTGAATAATTATATAAAAAGAAACATTTGTTATTAAAATTAGTTTTTTGGTATTGAGAAGTTTATACTACATAAAGTTTACATTCCTGATGAAAATATTACCAACTTCAATCTACTCGGACAACAAATCAATGCACAAAATTACTGAATCAGGACACAAAACAGCATCACTCAATAAAACTTTCTATATGTCAGCCATCACAGTATTATAGGCAATGGTGTCTTCTCCACCACTGTCTTTTTCAACACTCACTCACTCTCTCACACATTTTCTACTGCTTTACCCTCTACTGAGGGTCGTGGGGGGCACTGGTGCCTAACTCCAGCTGACAGAGGGCGAGAGGCAGGGTACACCCTGGACAGGTTGCCAGTCCCTTTTTCACCACTGTCTAAATATTATTGTGTTATTAAGTTATGACGACAAACAAATTTGATTTTACTGATGAGAGTTGATATATTTATATAATGCTAAAGATTGTTCAGGTACACTTTAAAAATATGACAATTTGTGATATAAGAAGAAAGCATCCTCTACACTCTAAAACTTTAATGTAGCTAAAATTCTAATTAGGACTCTAAATAAGACATTTCTTTTATGCCCACAAAAAACACAAGTTGATCATTTGAGTTGAGAAGTTGATTCATGTTGACAAAAAGAATTTTAAAAAAGGTTTGGGAAATCCTTAAGTATACGTGCCAGTGCTGACACTTGCACAATTTCCAGGACAAAAGACAATCTCCCTTTCACTGAAAGTGCTGGACTTTATTCTACTGCAGGGCATGTCTGAAGATAGAGACTTTTTCAACAGTTTCTCTCTCTCTCTCTCTCTCATGAAATCTAAAAGGATGTTATTCGTTTCCTCAGAGTAGATTTCATTTCCATATAAGGAACAATTGGCAAATTTTCAACCCTATTTCCAAGCATTAGTCATGAGAGTTACATTATAATGCCCTCCATGCTTCACAAGGAGCTCTTTATCACTGCAGTGAGACAGTGAGAGTTTAGGACCCATAGACATATTCTGAAATCACTGAAAACATGGTGGAAATTATTGATGTTTTCATTTATTCTTGTCAGTCTACATTGAAATTGGTTGTCCGCTTTTTTAAAGTTATAAAAGTCTCACCATATGCTTGTTTTAGCCTCTCAAAAGAATCTTAAATCAAATAACTTAATAAGGTTCCCTGACTAAATATTAATATGTACAAGTCAAAGTTTCAAATTTCGCTGCCAGCATTTTCAACATTACAATTAAATAAGTAGCAAAAGCCATTCTGTTGATTGTTGATTAAACTTGACTTTACAATTAATTTACAATTAATGCTACCACAAACTCCAAATATTAGATCTTATCTTTGACAGAGTGTAATGAGACCTCACTGTTGAAACACTGCTTTATTAAATACACCATTATTAGATGATCACTTCTATTGTTAAAGTACAAAAACAAAACAAACAAAAGCATTTCTAGAGATGTCAGGTGACTTTTTGCTCACAATCTTTGGCACAGTCCAGTCAGTAGCTCAGAGAGAGCACAATAACGAAGACTACAATTTGAGTACAGTTACTGAATTTGAGTACAGTTACTGAAATAAAAATGTCTACATCTAATTTAATCCAGAGTTGGCGTTGGAGTTGGAGTGTGAAGCCTAAAAAAAGGTATTTTGCTGTCCAGGAAAAAACACATCCCTCAAGACAAAAATATATATAATTTTATGCTACATTATATACATGTGCTATGTGCTTGTTTTTAAAAAGAGAAGTCTGTGTTGTTCCATGAGCATTCTATTTACTGGGCAGGTTGCAAATAAAACGTTCACATGGAGCATATGTTGCTGCTGCCAAGTGCTTCTTCCCCTTTGAGAATAAAATCATGGAAAAGCCTAGGTTGTGTTTTGTTACTTGAATGATGCTGTGTCCTGTTAAGCATAGATCCTGGGAACAACTACGCACAGTAAATGTGCCATTTATATTCAAGTTTTATGCTTTATACTATTCTGATTTATAAAAAAAACAGATAAAATCTGGAAAGATACTTTTCAAGATCACAATATATTGTCTTTAATGTCTCACTGTGGACTTCAACCAAAACCCCTACAGCCTGTGCTAAATATTTGGTTTCCAAGGGAACTACTAACCTGGCATCAGTTCATAGATTTTTTAAAACTGGATAACTGAAGTTCTCTTAATAATCTGCATTACTCTGCACTTTTCAACAGTGCTGCCTGCTAAATGTGACTCAGAATTATTATTGTGCTAGATGATGTTCTCCGCAGTGCTCAAATACATTATCCAAGCTGAGCACCGGAGCATTGCTCATGTCTACTGTGGCACAAAATTAACAACATAAATTTATAACTTTAGATGCCACAGCAGACTTTTAATTTCAAAAAAGTAAACCAGGTCAGAAAAAAATAAAAGCCTGGAGCTTGTGGAGAAGGAAACCAAGGTGCTTGGTCAGGGAAATATGAAGTCACCAAAAACGGGAAGCTGAGATGAATTCTGTAATCGATTCACACAAACAGCAGAACCAGAATAACAGCCCAAAAGCAGTTACCCCTTTTCTAATGAATCATGTTTAACCAAGCATTGATTCTTGAATCTTTGGAATCAAGAAAAACTCCCATATTACCCTACCTCCATATGCATATTCATTCATTCTTGTGATTATAATCCTGCCAGTATCTTTTCCTGTCTACATGTCTGGTGACAGACAATCTCATTAATGGCATATTGGATAAAAAAAGCTCCCACTGTAAACATTCTTCTCTTTTCTCCAGGAGTCTTTCCAAAACATACAAGGCCACAGGAGAACCTCAGGAAGTTGTTGAGCAAAGCTGCTTAATCCAAGAAGACCAATAAAACACATGTTGCTAACAGACAACTTGTTTGTTTTAGTTTTGTCAAAACATTTTCTTTTTCAATGATACAAGATAAAGATATCATTACAGTGAAGCTATTATACATTGCTGAACTACTCTGAAATGAAATCACCCAGGATATTTAACATCACTCATATTTCATGAATTCTAATATTATCTGCCATTATACTATATACTTTGTTCAGTTACACAATTTTACTACATGTGGTGGTATATAGTATAATGTCACTTTGGCTTGGTTGTCTTAATATTTGTACAGCACATAAATGCTTAATGTATACACATGTAATTGTAATTAAAAAAAAATCTGTTTAAACATTAAAAAAGTATTTTGATTTCTCTATTCTTTTATACTTTATGGCCTGTTGTTTATGTTTATTATAAAGTACTGATGTCATAAGTACTGATGTAAAGCAGACCACAATGTCAGGCTTACTAAATGAACTGATAATGTATGATGTTTTTTTTTTTTGGGTCACAAACTAATGGAAACACAGATACAACAAGAAACTATAGACACTCTACATCCATCTTTATATTCAGAGATGTGCACTTATCAATAAATAGGAAAAAATGCTTTCTGTTTTTAGAATTTAAAATGGACTTGGTCTTGAAAGACTCCATTACGATATACTTGCTTCTCCATTCTAAATGTTTATTTTAACTGTATGCAATATCCATGTGTGATTTTGTGTTCCCTTTGACTTCCATGACAAACAAAACAACCAAACCCAATTAGGAAAAATAAAATAAAAGTGATCAAATGACACTTAGGTTTGGAGGCAATTCATTATGTAAGCAAATGAGAAATATTAATCCTCATTTTGTGGTAAATATCTTGAGGCATGCTTGGTAAAGATGACAATATAATTTACAGAATGAGCTCACTGCTTTCCAGGTGGAGAATAAATTAATTGCAGATGAGTAATTGGTCATGAAAATGCTACGATTTCAAGAATGCCGCATACTGACCTCAGCAGGAATCTTCATTTTATATTTCAGATTTGATAATATTAATATTATGTAGAAAATGTGCATATACATCTCACCAAGGCTCAGATTACACATCTTGAGCAAATATCCCAAAGATAAATAAAAATGTTTAACATACAGTGGTAGCTAACCTATATCATGGTATTTCTTCACCACTGATGGTTATCACAGTGCAATCAAAGTGTACAAAAGACATTTGTCTGTATCCTGTCTTTTTAATTATATATTGACAAGACCTTCGGGGGAGTGACCTAATTTTGTCTGCCAAAGTGGGACATGCTAACAGACAAGAAAACACATCACACATAATACATAACATCAGTAACACTTAACTTCACTAGGGCCCTTTAGTTTAAATAATGTTTTGTGTATTTTATCAACAACACAACTCAATAAAGGGAGGGAGTAATTGTCAGCTTCAGATTTTTATCATTTACCTACATGTAAGTGATTTTCTCCAACAGTGAGAGACTGAGAAGACATTGACAGGAGGAAGTGAGGGTGAGTTCTGATTTCACTTAGGTCACTCAGTGATGGGAAAAATACTGTGTGTTAATATTCCAGGATAAAAGTGACTGACTGTAAAACAGCTTTTGAACGTTTTTCAGAGATGTGTAGTATCATGACAAATAATACTAGGCAAAGTAGGTTTGGGTTTGTTAACTGTTATTAAGTGAAAACTGTACATGCACAAGTTTGGTCTCTGCAATGGCTTTGATACAGCCAGAAACGTTGGAAAACTTTATTCTCTAAGTCCATTTTCTCCTCTGTGGTCTTCTTACAGTCACAAGTTCAAGTTAACACTTGTGACAACTGCACAGTAGTTTTTGGGTGGATGCTTTCTCTTAGACCTATAAAACTGTTGGCACCCTAATGAAGAATGTGTTTTGTGAAAGGTTTTAAAACTTTTGGATTTCATTCCTGCACGCAACTTAAGATTTTTTATCTACAGGGCTGAGATTTTATTTTCCACCTTATGTTAGATTATAAAAGATATACAAGTTTTTAACAGATTCCCGAATCCAAATAGATTTATTTTGTACTGGCCAAACTTCATATGTATTCAAGGCACTGATAATAATAATTATGAAATCAATAAGTGGTCTGTATTTATATAGCACTTCTGTAGTCTTGATGACCACTCAAAGCTGCTTTATACTACAGTTGCGCCATTCACCCATTTACACAGAGCATCTATATGTATATTTCATCATCTATATTCTATCATGCATCTTTCATGCTCATGTCAAATTGGCTTGTATATTAGTGTAGCTGAGAATTGAACCCACAACCTTTGAGTTGAAAAATTACTTGGTTTTTCATTTAAGTATTGATGATATTAATGGAGAAGCAGTATTATATGAGAGAATTATAAACATTGCTTGACCTTTACACAGACACAAATAGTTCAGCAGCCAATGCATTTTCATGAGCTTAATCATGCTTATAAACAGCTCATTTGGCTAAAGCTCTGCAGGCTATAAAACATCATCCAGGAAGCACAAATGGAAAATGTGGCTCCTTAAAAAACAAAAAAAAAACAAACAAACAAAAAAACTCATTTCACTGAATTTATGCAAAATATTGGATTTTGTGTGATTTCAATAGACACTTTAATGGGCGGGTTTTATTTTGAATTTTAGTTTGCCGTTTACTGCAGTGCTTCCAAGCTCAAACTGTCTGCACTTTAAAGCTGAGGTCTGTACTACTTTCAAAAGGATAAATAAACAGAGGAACTGCAGGTGTTCTCTCTCTCATCCTCGTTTGACTTCCTGCCAGCAAACATTGAAAACAAAGCATGACTGTCGCCATCATGAAAATATGTCCTCATTTCAGCAAGACATGGGCAGCATATGTCACTCATGACAGCATCAGTAAATGTTTAGATTACAAAATACTATTAACAGGAACAGACACTAATTCTAGGGCTCATTGTTTGCCACAAGTGTCTACAGTACTGTCATGCCAGCGGCTCTGTGCGAACAAGCCCACTCTAACAACAATAACATGTCTAATGTTCAACAGGTATAATATTAAACATGGGCATATGCAAAAATCAGTGCTTACCTTATCTGCTGGTAACTACTAATGTTAAGTATTTAAGGTGACTGCTACATTGCCAATGTGTCCACTGCGATGCAAACTGACAAAGACAAAAACATAATAATCTGCAAACACCATTTAATGGAAAACCTATTTAACACTGTACACTTTAATACTGTACTGGGCAAATTTGAAGGCAGTTATTTTAATGATTTGACCCTGTCAATTTCACAAGAAACAGGAAGAATTAAGATGTACAGATAGAGTGACACAGTAAAGAAATCAATCATATTATAAATGATCCTGTAGCAACAATAATAGAGATTCCAACTACTGATTATACCAAGTATTTATTAATGCAATCCGGTTTTTTCATCCAACTGTCCAAAACACAAAACTAATCTGTTCACATGCAAGCAAAGTGAACAGAAAATTCATCAAAGTTCAAAGGATAGAAAATTGTTACCACTATAATTTTTGATGTTCATTTATCCAACTAATCTGTATTGTTAGTCAAAATACAACCGTCAGCAAAATAACTACACCTCCTACCTAGTACATGGGAGCCACAAATGACTACAAGATTTTCTGATTTACTATAAGTGAGAACCCTTACATTGCCATTCTTTAATCTGTGTCACTGATATGGCCACATTGAGCCTGAGACTGTAACTGACTGCAAACCACAACATTTTAAATACACAGACTTCAGCACCCTCAAGCCACTAATTTTTGAACAACTGCATAAGTGGGAAATTAGTAAAAAGTGCTATATAAAATATAAATATGTACATATAATTATTAAAAATAGTTTATTTTAACGAACACTGTCTGAATTTAGAGTTAGCTAACATTTAACCTTTTTCCTAAACATCATTCAAAAATAGCAGTAAACAGCCAAATGTGCATATTTGGAAATTTCTTTTCAGTAGGATCAATTAATTGAATAAAACATTCAATTTAGCTCTAAATTTATTAGATTGGAAAGACTATTTTAAAAATGGCTTTGAATGAAGTGAATCTATAGTTTATTTAAAAACCTGTGCATACTCTAAATCATGCTCAAAAATTTTGTAACACCGCATGGAAACAAAGTTGAAGTATGTTCCATGAAACCAAATAACGCATTCATTACTATGGTTGTTTAGACTGGGGAATGCTGCTGGACTTGAAGAGAGCGATTCAAAAGTCGTGAGGTGTTATTTTTGAATACGCTGTTGTCATTCTCAAAGTCTGGCTTATGTACATATTACTGCTACTTTACTCGTTTGTGATGACGTCCATTTCATCTGTTCTCCATCTGTGTACCTCAAGAGTCTCATGCAAAAGAATAATTAAGAGTGGCAGTAGTGCATTCATTTTCGATAAATGGAGTAAGCTCAGATTAAACAAATAATTTTTTGTGGAAATAATTGAAATGAAATATACTTCTCTCTAACTGAAGGTCAAGTGAGAGACTTACGTAGACCTTAGAAAGCACCCTAAGACACAAAGGGGGATTTTCAGTAACACATTCACTCATCATCTTCTGCTTTATCCTCTGATATTACCTCCTACAGCAATTTAGAGTGTCCAATTGGCTCTTTCATTCAAAAGAAAAATGCGGTCTAAGAAGTCCTCAAAAACAACAGGAGTTAAGTCATGGCACATTTCAAACGGGAAGAACTTGTTTAAATGTACGTTAAGTCACTTAATAACAAATTCAAATTTGAATAAATTGATAAAGTAGATTAGTCAAGGTTGGATAATACCTGTCCCCGACTTAGGGTTGGACACTTGTTAAATGACAATATAAAATTCTTATAGTGCAACTTTCTTTATCTGACATTTTAACTTGAACTTTTATTTCAAGATACACTAATATGATTTATATGCAGTCAGTGAGAGGTATAACATTCAATTAATTTAAAGGTTTTACGTTAGGAAAGTTTATTTTGATAACGTTTTTGACCACGTCATGCAGCCTTTATAATAGTTCATCATCTTTTTTGGATCCCCTTTGAATTACAGTATATGACAATGACAAACACACACATATGAAAGGAAAAGATTACGTCATTGTCCTAGCAAGAATGGCATGTGGAAATGGAATTATTCATTGTTGAGAAGGAACAAATTAGGGCCTATTAAATATTGAAACTACATGCCCCAACCATAACACTGTTAGCATAAGCAGCTAATACTTAGCTTTAATGGCGGTGGGTAGATGTCTCTCTCATTATTCTTCGTCATGGTTCACTCCAGTATCTGCAGCTTGTACGCTCCAGTCCCTCCAGGTCTTTAATTAAACTGCGTTACCGAGAAAGGTGCGTTTGATTTAATTGCAGCATGTACAGCGGTAGAGCACCGTATTAACTCTGCTCCGGAAGTAGAATTTCCGACATCGGCCACCATTTTTTAAGTTTCTTTCTTTTTCTTTTTCTTTTTTTTTTTTTTTTTTAATAAATGTTGAAGTACTACAGTGTTCTACAAGGAAAAAGTACATTGAAAACTGGAGCAAAAAGTACCTTAAAATTGCTCTTAAATAAAATGTATTAGTTCTCAACATTAGTGTGTTTTGTTTATGTGCTTGTTATGAAAAAAACTAATCCAGCCCATTTGCTTCTTTGGCACGTTGCTAACATTACAGTTATATTTGTTTTATGTTTGCTATGTTCATTTGTGACGTTCATTTTATTAAATATTCTACAAAATGTTACAAATAGTTAATGTTTACAGAAAAATATAATGGGGGAAAAAAACTAGTGTCCTCAGGCAGGAATTCAAAAAACAACTCACTCACTGACTCATCATCTACTACTTAACCTAACAACTAATGCTTTTTAATGGCATGACTTTTAGTAATTAATGTTTCTTGGAGGCTTCAATAAAGTGTGTAAATCCGCCTTTTGATTCATGCATACACGTTGTTTACGAAAGAGATAATGAAGTACAAAAGCAGTGATGATGGCATTTGCAACACTGGAAATGATATTAAATCCAAAAAATAAAAGAGAATAGTCCTCTTATTGTTCATGTTTTGCACAACATGTCCTTTATAGACCACTGACTGAACCACATTGTCCATTGAATAAGCTGAAGGAAACAAATTAATATTATATTCTATATTTGCACCCAAAGAGCTCTAAGAATGATACAATGCTCAGAATTGTCTAGTGGGTCAAACCGCTTTGTGTCCACTTTATTTATTTTCTAATAAGATGCTACAGCAGTTCATTTTCAGGACAGAAAGACTTGTATTTGATTTGTCTAAAAATAAAGAGGGCGTCTAAATTTAACTTAAAGTGTTTAAAGTGTCAATAATCACTGCCTCAGTTGCTTTTTATGTTGGGTCCTATCTAAGGCACTTGGTACTTGGCCTTTCTTTGATAGAAATGTACTGCCCCCTATTGAGCAAAGCTGGGAAATAATACATTAGCTCAGTAAGTTTTTTTCCAAGTCTTTTTTTGAAATCATTTTTAAATCCACATATTTCTACTCTCCAAATGTGTACAATTTAACTTTCCACCTTAAAACACAGTAATTTGTCACGCTCAGAGATAAAGATTTCCCTTTAATGAATACATTTTGGAGCACTGCAGCACCTTGTGTAATTTCATTTTCGTTATGGAAATTTAATGTAAGCTTTGTGACCCAAGCAAGTATCAGTATTTAATCAAACACAGAAGATAAAACTGTTTAAAAATACATTTAGACCTAAGAACTTTCTTACTCTCTGAAAAGTTTCTGCTCATTTTAATTATGATCTAAATTAATAATCAATCATCAAGCTGGAACCATCAAACTTTATTACATACTGCATGTCCTTTTTAGCATAATACATCAATGATCAACAAAATATATATATACTGTATATATACATATATATGTATATATACAGTATATATGTATATATATACACACACACGCACACAGTACATATATATGGCTCTGATTTAAAGGTACATAAATCACTCAACAAAATACCCTGTTTGGACTGACAACTGATACAAAGTGCACAAATAAAGTTGACTCAAGTCAACTGCATCACATTACACAACTGCTGTTGGGTTTTATAATAAACAAATAAAAATACAGCTTACATTCAGAAACCTCAGGAGGGTCTGTCATTTGAGGACAATGTCATGGGACACTATTGATTATACTCTCTGGTGCCTAATGAAGTGGTGACCCATGCATCACGGTCAGATGGTACACATGTGTGCACCCCCATACAAGCGGATACTCACACACAGCCACACATAAACTTAAATATAAATACTGTAAATTTGGCACCATTTATTAGGCATGGAACATAAAAACTTAACTTGTGATACAACACTGTTAGTAGTATATGGAGGTAATATGTGATTTTGGCACATTATAAGAAAACTCAGTGTTTAAAAAGTTCATCAATGACGTAATCTTCCCTATTACATGCTTCACTGAAAGGTTTTTGAGCTAAAGATAGAAATCCACTCGCTGTTGAGAGCGATAAATCCTCATCATCCAAATGGTCTTCAGCTCACTGAGCTATTGACTACAGATCCCCACGTCAGTGACATCGAGTAATGACAAGGAAAGCACAAAATTTCCTTGGACAGTTTGACAATGGTTGCTGGCCTTCAGTGTCATGATGACTAATGTAAACACATGGCAACCAATAAGCTGTTGACTATGACCTCTGTAAAAACCCTTAAAGCCAAAATGCCATTACAATCTAACTAAGACATAATCATATATTGCACTCTAGAAGGAAACCTAAGTCCTTACTGCACAAAAGGGTTGTCCTGGCCTGTTCAAACCATCTTGACAAACAAAAAATAATTGGTATATAGATATAGAATTAATAAGGTATTCAGCAATACTATGTTTATTATAACGTCTTGTGTATATTAACTTTGATATATAGATTACTTCAACAGTATGATATGAAAGATACATATTTATAAATTGCTATGAATATAGGCAGTTGCCTCTGTTGAACAGACGCAGTGCCAGGTATAACATAATAACTATTCTATGATTACATCTTTTCATCCAAACAAATAAAAAATAAATGCTCTCACACAGGGCTCACAGAGTAAACCGGCGTGAAACTCCATAGTGAATATGAATTGAAGCCTCCCATGCACAGAGAGGTTTCAATACAGGTCGAGACTGGTTTTCAAACAGGCCAGCGTGAACCTTAAAACCTCAGCATGCATGCTAAGTAAGTAGAACAGCAGTCCCTGGTGGACACATTGAAAAATTACAGCAACATCTCTGTATTCTTTGAATTTCGCGTTTCATTTATGTCTTACTGGAAATATGTGAAAACACACTATAAAACACAGGTTGAAAGGTTAGTCTGGGGCTGTATTTGAATATCAATGTGCAGGTAATAAATTAAACAATGGCCCATCACCTACCTCAGTTCATTGCAACTTCTTGTTTTCAGCCTGTCACCCTCCACATACATCTACCTCATGTATATTTGCATCAACATATATATATATATATATATATATATGAGATTCACATCAGTATTCTATCTCAGAGCAGTAGAAACAAATACGCACTGTATACTGTAAGGACAGAAAACAAGGAACAAACAATTCCTTCATTATGTGGAATCTGTGTTAACCTCAAGTCTGTGGTGGGGCATGGCACTATGTGTTGAGATGCGAGCTTAGTGAGCATATCCTGGGGAAAACTCCAGCTATGTTTGTTTGTCAGAGACAAAAACACATGTAAGTTTTATGCCTCAGGTTTGTCTGGCAAACTGCCCTGACTCCTTGGTAACTTCACTGTATCTTCCACAGATGTACCAAACCACTGATCAGAACCATCAACCCCTATTAGGAACACGTACGCACCACTAACTTTACATATAAATAGCCTGTTTCCAAAAACATGCAGGCAATGTCCACCATCACGGATGGCTAATTCACTAACAAGTTTAACAACAAACGAGGAACCCTCATGAAGCTCAATCATATTAAGGAGCAATTTTATACTTAAATAGGCCAGCAGCATGCACTTTGTGTGAAAAGAGGCAAAAAATAAATGCCTGTAATCTTATTCATAACATAACTCCACGTTTGTCTATGCAAATTCACTCCACACTCCACACTGAGAAGCTCACAATATCCACAGTCTGCAAGAAAAAAAGCTAAAACTGCATCAAGCCACACTCTAACTCTATAGCAAGTCTACTGCCAACTTTCTACAGCGACATCAGAATCACTACTTACACTACCTGTAATTTACAATCTAGCTCCAACACAGTCTGCGTGTTCAGTAACGTCCCAATTATTCAGAAGTAGGAGACCAAAAAAGATGCTGTTCACTCTTTTCACTCCCATTATCACACACCTGCTTCCAATCAACACTGCGGTGACCTTGCTATACTGGTGCTTACAGCTGTGTCCTTAAACTGAGAACCTGTGCAGAATGTAAGTGACACGTTATCACCAGGTGGAGTGGTGCTAGGACGCCAAAAGAAATAAAAACATTTTGCACCAAAAATGTACAGCAATGATGGTGGTTCACGCATCGAGACCACCGGGTATGACGATGCCAGTGCCATCTGGCCTGAGCTAACTGCAGCCTCAACCAGCATACAGTTGCAAGTGTGTTTGCTTCCCTATTGCTGCAGGAGGACAGAAAGATACCTGAGCCCTTGTAGG
The DNA here is from genome assembly GCA_016785285.1 of Brachirus orientalis. Classification (NCBI taxonomy): domain Eukaryota; kingdom Metazoa; phylum Chordata; class Actinopteri; order Pleuronectiformes; family Soleidae; genus Brachirus; species Brachirus orientalis. Next base: position 3,437,328 of record JAFBJR010000905.1, read on the forward strand.
ACCACGACTGAGCCAATGTGAAGTCGTAATGGTCAGAGAGCTGCCTGGTTGCCAAACTGTCCCACCCTGTGAAGTCACCTAGAGGCCGGTGAGGTCCACAATTGCCTTGATGAAAATGGTGTCATCACGAATGTAAGAGTTCTTGCCATCGAGTTTGGACAGCGGGCAGAAGAGTGGACAGCCACTGGCGATGTTCATCTCACTCACTGGTCTCTGGAAGGAGGAGGACGTGACGTCAGGTCGGAAGGCGTCAATTATGTGCTCCCTGTTGCTCTGGTCCAGCAGCATCAGAGTCACCTGGAAATGGGGAAAGGATAGAAAGATAATGTTTTCATGCATACATTTGTTGCCATTTACTGTTGGGCATATTTAATGAAGCCACGTTCAGCCCTCCGATTGATTTGAATAGTAGAGAGAAGACATTTCAACGGTCAACATACTTGATTTTTTAGAAAAACAGACAATTTTTACTATAACAGACTATTTATACTAAAACCCACACTATTTCCTAAGGGTTTACTGGCTGGATGAATATGTACATTTAACTTCTGCACTGTCGATGCATCCCTGCTCCTTTATAATGCATGGTTTAGTTTTCCTCCTTTAAAAGGTGCACTACATAGCTTTTAAACATAAGCAAATGTCTGTTAGTCAAAGTACTGTCAAATGAGTTCAAACAATGCTGATTACGCTTATCAGCTTCAGAGTATAACGGAGTTTAGATATTGTATCACCTGGCAAAAGTCCCATGCTGCACAAGACCAGCATCGAGCTAGTAAAGTGAGATGGCTACAAACAGGACTGAAAATACAAAAAAAGAAAAAGAGAAAGAAGAAAAAGAAAGAAAAGAAAATATTCAAAAAAACCTGGCTATTCAGCAAATTGATGGGGTTAAATTCTTCTTGCTCTGCCCGCTGTATTCATGTGAATGCTCACTCAGTCAGGTCTAATAGTAGGGCCCCATTTTCAGATGAAGGACACAGCATGCAATTAATGTAATGACTAAACAGAGTCAGAATAAAAACATTAACAATAACAAAAATTATGTAAAGTCATGCACTGCAGCTTTAAAACACATACTGTGTTAGACCTAGCAATTTTCCCAGATTTTTCTTAGACCTTAGCAAAAGTTCTCTATATTTATTACCTTCTGGTTGAAGGGCCATTTGAGTAGGGCATCACTCTGACCCCTCATCACCACAAAAAACAAGGACAGGTGGCTGCCACGCCCTGTCCCATCTCCATTCAGATAGATCCGCAGACACATCTTATAGCCATACTTGTTGGTGTAGAAGGCTGAGAGGGAGAGAGTGAAGCTGAAATTAGCTTTCATTATAGGAATACTGCAATAGATTGGCTGACTACTTAAAACTGATTGCCACAGGTTGACTTGGTTTTGAGCAACAGGGCCTGCCATTCACTCATTCATTCATCAGGTCAGATGGGGTCTGAACACACTTTATCACACTGGTAATGATGCTGGAAATTATTTCTACAAGCTTCCACAAGTGGAATCCACAGAAAAGGATGTACTGTGTGTGTGGATCATCTGTATTCATTTACCCGGTGAGAACATGGCCGGAGCTCGACCAGCAATGGCGTCCTGTCTCTTTTTGGCAAAATCGGAGATCCTCCAAACAAAGACGCCATCGAAGGTAGTGGCAGACATTTCCCGAAGCCGGCCCTCCATCTCAGCTACTGTCAGGTCCTTCAGCCCCACTGTCCTCTCCAACTGTCGCACCTGGAAAGAGATTATAGAACTCTATGTAAACTCTACTTTAACAAGGTGTTCATTCAATTCATAATTCAATACATATATTATAAAAATAATTTATTCATCCAAGGCCTCAATTTGCCCTGATGGAAGAAACATTGTACCATCTTCTAATACTCAAAAGCAGATTTAGATTCAACCACTTTTCTGAATTTTCAACAGAATAACTACATGTTTTAGGATACGCCATGTTTTGGTTTTTTTTTCACAATCTGTGGGATGAATAATACCTATTCTAGGACATTTGAATAAAATGTCATTGATTAAAATATATATAATAACCAATTTAACGAACCAGATCTGAGTATTATAATATTTGTGCAAAATAAATAATAATTCCAATGTATTTTGTGACTCATTATTAGATTACCTGACTTACATTTTGTGTATACTGATGCAAGACTTATAACTGTTTTCATTCACATGATTAAATGAAGAGAGTTATTTCAGATCTGAATTTTTAGCCTAATTTAGTGTGCATTTTTTCTATGCAGTGTGCCCATGGATGTAGAGACAAGTTTCACTGGGCAGCTTTGATACTGGAGAAAATTCATGAGAAAAACATGATGATTGCAAGAGTGTACTGGAGTGAAGGTGCATGTTTTTGATATGTAATTTAAGAGGATGTATGGAAATTAATTTGTAACACAGTGGAGATAACAATGTCCTCAGAAATATAAATCTCACAGAATCTAAAAATATGTGCATGTCTGTGTGTTCAGACTTGAAAGAGTTACATCTCCAATAACAATAATGATATTTGCAGTCACCCATTTTCAGTCCCACCTTATTACTCAGGGCCTCGATCTTATCCTGGTCCAGTTTATGCTGACGGTTGCTGGCCTCCATGGTGGTGGCAAACCTCTCCACCTCTCTGTTCAGGACGCAAACCACATTTTCAAAGGTACCAGACTTAACCTCCAGCTCCGTGCACCTGCGTCCCAGCTCGGCCACCTTGGTCTTCTCACTGTGGAGCTGGAGCTCCAATGCTGCACCCACTGAGCTGGGCAAAGGTGTGAAAGAGGTAGACACAGAGAGAGTGGGAACAAGTGTGGGAGGTGGCGGGAGAGGAGCTGAAATGGGTGGACCAGAAGGGCCAGTGCTGGAGGATGAGGAGGCGGCGGCGGCGGCGGTAGCTCCCTGCACGGGAGGCCCAGAGGAGGTGGTGCTGAGCTGGGAGACTCTGGCCTCGAGCTCCCTGAGGGACTGTTGCAGTTCTACCAGTTTGTGTCCAGCTACTTCCAGTCCCTGGGGCTGCAGGCCCTCCATGCTCACTTTCATGCCCATAATGTAGTGCAGTAGCAAGTTGAGGTGCTCGTAGGCATAGGCGCGTTCATGGTCATGAATCTTTTCCTTCTCTACCTTTATAAAGGGAGGAAATAAATTGGAGGTTAAAGACCTTTGTGTAGAAACTTTTCATGCTGGTATTTGAAATGCATAGGCCACTGGACAAAGCACAGTTGTGTCTGCTCTTGATATTCTATTTATGCATGAGTTTCCCTCTTTATCACCTCTGTGTCTTACATGCAAAGATGGCACTATGGGTATCGATGCCGATGCCAATTTTTAGAAATCAGGGAAGCTGATAGCCAGTAATTGATGCAGATTTTTTTTGGCCCATATATTTAGTTGATTTTCTTTTTTTTCTTCCATCTGATAAAATATTCACCTTCATCTCGACACTGAAAACCCACCTCTTCAGATAGGCACATTCTCAATAGCTTCAACAACTGCTTCAGCTGTTTTTATTATACTGTATTTTATTGTTGTCATACTTTTGTATGATGGCCTTGAGTGCCCTCAAGGAGCCTATAAATAAAATGCATTATTATTATTATTACTATTACGATTATTACATTACTATTAACTATAACAAATAATACAAACATTGCTTAACTTCAGTAACCAGTTATTAAACAACACTAATGGTCTGTCTCTCCAATCTACATTTTATGTCTGCACTGCAGTGCTGTTATATACAGTATTATCAATAAAAATAATGTATAATGTCTAAAAGTAAACAATATTAAATACATGAAAAAGGTCATGAAAAAAACCTTTTGGTGAAAAAAATTAAGTTTTAATGACAGCAACATTTATCAAGTCTCTAGGGAAAAAAAAGGGCCAATGCTCATTATTAAAAAATGGCAATGAATCGGTCTGCCTCTGTCTGTGTGCGGTATAAATAAACCTGACTTAACTTAATGAAAGGAACCTCTACTGCAAAAACTCTATTACTGTACTGTAGCAGTAATAGAACTGTTACACAAGTTTTGACACGCGCTGCACCACGTGTTCAGACTGAGCTGAAAGTAGCACCATCACATATTGTGCTTACTATAGGGATAAGTTTAAAACTGTACTGTAGAAGCAGGTACACTTGTAATTATTTGTTTAAATGATACTCGTGTCCAAGGTGTAAGAATTAACTGTTTTGCTGTACATCTTTAACACAAGTCTGTCTAGGAAAAGATCATTATCTTAGTGAGATTTTTGTTTATATGTAAAAAAAAACAAACTATTTCAATATGTATGGATGAATTAATTCCAACATAAACTATTTTCTCAGGCAGCTTCATTTCATATTGGTTTCCACCCCCCTCCTCTGCAGTATCTAAAAATACATAGATTTTTAACAAAAGAAAACTTAATGTAAAAGTAACACTGAATGTTTCAAATTGATATTTCAAACACTTTTGATTAAATATGATTCATTTGATTACTTACAGACATGTCACATCCCACGACGTGAAATCGACATGGAGTTCTGAACTTGCTGCAGAACTTAATGTGGTCCACATACTAGAGGGATAAAAAAAAACAGAGACTTTACATATAATCAGTGACACAATCAAAACAACCAGTACAACTAATGCACATATAATAACACACGATACTGATAATACAAGTGCAGTAACACCTGTACATCAATATGATTATATTACATACATCTATTTCTCTGTAAATATGTTAGTATTTAGTTAATAATACGATTATTATGTAGTGAACTTTTTTGCGTGTGTATTTTGCTCAATCTGGGTGTTTATCGGTTTAGTATTTTTTGGGGAGGTCTGTTATATAAGTCTCTGACTCAGTCGTGAAACATGCTTTATTTTCTAACATCGTGAAAGTGTGAAAAGAGAATTACACTGAATGAAATTAATTTGGGGGACCGAAGTACACGCGGAACACGTTAGAAAAGATTTGTTTATGCGCTGTGGACATCATTTGTTTCAAATTTTAATTCACAACACATGTTTGAGAGGAGTCTAGAGAATTCTGGAAATGTCTCTAATGCAGCAGGAAAAAGGTGCTTAATTATAATGAACCATTATTTTTACATCTTTCATGTGCATATTTTTCACTGTGTTTGACAGAGGAGGTTCACCTTTTCTCTGGGTATTTTCTTCTTGGCGCAGCCTTCACAGATCATCGGGTACTTGGGACAGATCTCATCATGGGCCTGAAAAACAAGGACAGTACAAAGAGCTGCTGCGATGTGTCCAGGCATGGCGAGCATCTTAAGCCTTAATAAATAATTTCTAACCTTGATATTTTTGAAGTGAAATGGCTCCTTGCAGTACTTGCAGTTGAGCGTTCTCTCCGGGCACTCTCGCTCATTATGGCGCTCCTGTTCATTGAAGCGGATGCATTCCTTACAGGAGGGGCAGGGGATGATCATGAACTCACAATTCCCCTCATGGTTCATCTGTGGGGAGCAGAGCTGAGCGTGAGCTCCTCGGTACAGTTGTTGGCAACTTCTGGCACAAAAGTCAGCCATAGTCGGTCATGGTTCACCTCACCTCATACTCTTTAACACTGCCTGTCCACGTGCAACTTTCATTGATGCAAACAGCTGTTAGGTTTTCAACTTCCCTTCGAACTGCGTTGTCAGGAAATGCCTGAAAAAACAAGACATGTGGAAAAAAGGATTTGCTGTCACACTGTGTCAGTGCGCATTCACCCAGCCTCTCTGTTTCATGTGTACTGATCACTTATACTGAGGAAATGTGTGCATTTATGTTCAGAAAATGTGTATGCCAAGCATGCATCTGATTATTTTTCTTATCCTTATCAGTCAGAAGTTTAAAAGTGAGTTTAGGAAAACACTGGAAAAAGAACAAGAATCGTGACTGCGAACATTTGTGCGACACGAAGCAGGAGCCAGCTTTCTTTGTTGTCGTTCTAAACAAGTGATCACTATGAGGACAGCACAGGCAGAGGCGAGTTCATTCTCTGCCAACATAACAAACAATTTACATGCACATTGTTTGTAAGAAAATGAGTGTAGTCAAAGGTGAACGGATGAGGTAGGACAGCAAAAGCTATTTTTAATCTGTTGTTTAGTTCTGAGGCTTCTTAGAAGAGCTAAAATAGTTATTGTTGTGTCACACAATGCATTTATAATACAATTATATATATATATAACATAATTATATTTGTATGTAACTGTTGTGTCTTGAATAGGTACAATAACAGCACTTTGATACTCACACATCCTTGTTTCAGAATCGATGTAGGGTCCTCAAAAATCTCTTCTTTAATGCAAGCACTGCATTTCTGTGGTCCATTACTAGAATAAATAAAACAACATATGCTTATTGCTTATATATTATATACTGCAAATCAACTACACACATCAGATACCAAATGCTGGAAGTGCAGTGCTTAAGTAAATAACTTTATAAAGCAGATACTTCTGTCTCACTATAACCGTAACTGCCCACCTCACTGTCCTGTTGAAGCAGTAGGAACAGAAGCGGTGTCCACACTGGGCTTGAAATGGTCGCCTGAGTATGTTGTGGCAGCAGTTGCACAGGTGCTTGTCCTCCAGCTTATTGCCCAGGATCTTCTTGGGAAAGCCAGGTTTGTTGCTCTCCATGGACGAAGGTGGGGACGGTTCCTGTGTGGCCATGGTGTCTATTTACACGTCACACCTGGAGAAGAAATAAAACATCACAAGCTAACACAAGCAAGAAAGACATTCATTTTGATGCAAGAGTTTAAGAACTGATGTTAAGCTGATTGTCCTGTAATATTCCTGTAAAATCACTTGTAATACAACACTATTATATTGTATTATATTCAGTTAGACCATATTATATTTGATTATTTACCCCAGATAGACTAACATGACAGTTGTAACATGACATCACCAATTAGACAAAAGATTTCGAGAGTATCTTCTTTAGCTAAGGGAAAAATGGAGGCCATTTTACATGAGCACTAATCACAAACAGACAGTCAACCCAAATGTATGTAGCGCTGAAACAATTACTCAATTCATCAATTATTAGTCGATTAATAAATTCATCGTTAACCATTTTGATAATCGATGAATCATTATGAATGTTTTTTCAAGAATTAAAACAAGTTTTCAGATTTATCAGCTTCCTACGTGTGATTTTGTTTTGATATTTTTTATTTACTTTGCTACATGTTATTAAAGAAATCATTAAAACTGAATCATTTTGGGTTGTGGACAAAACTAAACCAACCAATTTATCAAGGAAAATAATAAGCAGAGTAATAGATGATGAAAATAATTGTCAGTTGCAGCCCTAGACATATGCAAACCTGTGTTTTGTATCACTCAGAGCATCTCTTACTTCTCCAGTGACAAAATGAAACCGTGTTGTCAAACTAAAAACTCTGACCATGTCCTGCCCTAGAGTCTCCGTCTGCCGCGGAAAAGTGAGTTTCTCTTCCCCCTTTTCTTATTCTTAACACAAATGCATCCCAGACATCAAACTTGTGCTGTCAGCCACAAACCTCATTAACTGAAGTGTTTTCCATCGTGCTTTGTGCAGATTTAGTCACTGTACCAAATGAAACACCAGCCATTTGAGCGTCTTTGTGAGTGAAGCTGCTGCCATCTGTGCCGTAACCATGCACCCTCTGTCAGAGTCACTCACATCTTTTCCTCTCAACGTCTTGACTCACATTCAGAATCAAACGGACCTGCTCTGCTTTTATATACATACTTTAGAGGAGTACGATTGGAGGGTAATTGCTTGACTGTGCCATGCACCTGGGCCCATTTCTCCACTCAATTATTCAGGGTTTTCCTTTGATTTGTCACCCGTCTGTATACAATTTATACATTGTCTAATAAAGTTTCCTTTATAAAGTGACGGTAGAAGTGTTCAAAACCATATTCAAAACTTTACTCTGGTAAAATAACAAATAATACGTATAAGCATTAAAAGGTAGATTAAAAATAAAGTACATGCAGAATGACCCCTTTCAAAGATATGTTATTCATGTGTAAGTAAAAAAAAACAGCCGAACTTTGCATAAAGCTGTGTTGCCTTTTCTATAATAATACTGTATTTAGTATAAATAATATGAACATGTAAAGTAACTTAATGCAGTAGAGTGAAGAACAAGGTTATACTGTGCTACACTGAACAATGACAATACTATAAACTAAAACAGTTCTATCACAAGACAAAGCTCCAAAGCTAGAGTACAGAGCAAGCAGAGCCTGACACAGCACATATTCTATTTCAGAGACGCTAATATGCCATTGATCACAGGATGTAGACAGAAACAGAGCAGAGTAAACCTGTTGCCCTCTCACTCTGCTCAAACTGTACACACCCAGCCAGTGATGTAGCAGTATACTGAACAGTGTTTTTGTTTGTTTTCTTTGCCAGGGTCCATGATGAACTCCCTTTCTGTTTGCAACACAATTCATCAATAACCCATCGTTATTTGGAGGTTATGTTTTTGGCCGTGTTAGTCTGTTTAGCAACATTATCCAAAAGGTCGGAATGGTCTTGGCGGAGGTTTGTGCACCTGGAGTGTTTTCTCTAGTTTTCTTGCTTAGGTCAATTGGTCTGTAAAAATGTATCAAATCTGTGAAAAGTAATCTGTTCTATGCTTCAAAACAGTCCATCCAGTTGCTTGTTTTTATCAGTTCAACAGTCAAGAAAAAGAACTTTGTTTAGTTCATGGTTAGAAAGGACACATAGATGCAGTGATGTTGAGGCTTGAACTAGTAGACATTAAATTAAATAAACCAGGCCATTTTAATGATGTCAAGATTAAAATTTTTAGATTAAAAGTTTTGGTGCGCTTTGCACAAACTTTTTATTGCATTTTCCCAAAAAATGATAAAAACTAAAATCTGCATTTAATTTACTTTAACCTTTATTTATCAGTGCAATTAATATTTTCCTTTCTTTTGCTGAGGCAAACTGCCGTTTATTTGTAAAACATAACTCCTGAGCCCATGTTGCTATGGGCTATGTCACAGTGGAATGACTGTTTCTCATACAATGCCACCTGCAGGCTCTATGAAGACACACATTCATCAGTGGTTTCCACTGTTGGTCATTATGTGCTGAGATTTCCTCTGACTCCCTAAGTCCTCTTATGTTTTCCACTCTATATTGTGAAAGACCAAAACACTTTGCAGTGAAAAACAGTAAACTGTTTCGCAATTTCTCGGATGACGTTTGGCACAATGTGGTGAACCACGACCCATCCGTGCCTGCAAAGACTAAGCTTTTGGTAGATGCTCTTTTTTAAAATTATTTTAATAAATTTGGAATATACAAGGGCCACACTGCGGAGCAGCGGTTAGCACTGTTGCCTTGCAGCAAAAGCAGCCGGGTGCATGACCCCGCAGGAACAAGAGCCTGTCTATATATATATATATGGTCTTTCAACTTCTCTATTTGCATATTTGATTAGGTAGAGATATTTTTATGTTGAATGCCCTTTCTGACCCAACCCTCCCATTTATCCAGGCTTTGGACCAGCACAAGGGGTACACTGGAAGTGATCCATGGTGCAAAAACTGGAAAAGGTTTACTTTTATATGTTAAATGACAGTTCAAGTCCTCCAACAAATGACTGATTTTAGTTTTTAACTCAATAAGTCAATTAATTACATAATTATCAGGAGCCACCGGTGATTATTTGAATCAATACTGTACACTGGTGTCTTCTCCGTCTATGATCTTCAGCAGTCACTCCCCCGACATGTTCAGAGAGCACCATATCCAGCTGGAAGGCCCACACCCTTTGTTTACATTTGCACTCTGTTTTCATGGCTCCCTGTAGTTGACTTAGCACAAAGTGATGAGAAGGAGAGGAGGGAGGAGGAGGAGAAGGAGGAGGGGGAGGATGACGACGGCGTTGGTGGTGGTGATGATGATGATGATGATGATGATGATGAACACCAGCTGCCTCTCTTTATAGCCAGAAAACACAGGCTCGGCTAAGCCTACCCAGTAACGATGCTGACAAATCGCACAGCCATTGTCTCTCCTCTCCGCTTCCATCATCCCTCCTTGTTGCTAAGCTATCAGCATCCTCTGCTCAGAAGTGGTACCCAGTCGGCCAGCCAGCACGCGGCCACGCCCCTTTGAAATCCGAAGCTCGCTGCCTGCAAGAGTCCATTAAGTGGAAAAGCAAAGCAAATGCTACTGCGAGCAGCGGAGTTTGCACTTACCAGCGTTTTTAGTCTAAACTGTCATCGCGTTCAGAGGCTGTGGAATCACTTCTCCCGTTGGCAGCTGGACGCTCGTGCACTGTGCTGGTGTTACACGCGCTTCTGCAGCCGACTGGACGTGTTTCCTTCAACCTTAGCCACATAATATAGATGTGGTCCCCAAAAGCGACGGCTGTTATTGTCCAATATCGCCATTGCACTTCCAGACTGGCTCTTACGTCATGCGGTGGGCGGAGCACGGGTTGATAGGCAGACAAGCTGTGCAGGCGTGAAAGTCATTGGTCCAGAATTCACGAGTGGGCGGGTGCTTTGTCAGAGAGCACAATAAACCCTCCAGACAACATGGTTTACAAATGCACATGACAGGAGTGTGTTTTTAATGATGCTGCTGCTGCTGCTGCTGTTGTTGTTGTTTTCTTTGTTTCATACTGTTGTGTGTTTTCTTTTTGCACTAACACTGTCTTGAATCATTTTTTTTTTTAGATCTGCCAATACCCTTTTTTTATTCAAAAGGTGCAATCCAATAATTTCACACGCCATATGAAGTGTTAAATGTGATGAAGGGCATCTGCAGAGCCCTTTCTTTAAGCGGAGTGCGTGCACAAGTATGGACAAATAAAGAAAGAAATATGTTACTTCTCCTCATAAGGTACAATCATTTCAATTCACACGCAATCAAAAGTGTTAAAACTGGTGGAGGAAGTCTTTAGATATCTGTCTTGAGGTGACAATTTCTGCACACACACACACACACACACACACAAAATACGATAACAATAAAACACTTCTAACAAAAACAAAAATACATCAACCACAACCCCACTGGTTATGATTATTGCCATTATGATTACAGTAATAACCTCTATAAATTGAAGGTACAATCTTATTTCACACACACTTTAAGGCAATGATTATATTAATCATAAGGATTGAAACAGGGTTGATAAAACTAGTTACCTTTAGTTTTGGGGACACTTTATGTACTCTTGAGGTTTATGGAATCTTTACGAAAGCACTCAGAGAGCATAAATGTCAAGGATGCTCGGTTTCACACACGAGTAGTTCACTCAAAATGTGACCTGTTTCTGGATAATTATCAGAATCTGATAGTTTCTCCATTAGCCTCTATTGTCTACATCCCCAGAATATAAACGTAATCTCTTAATCGCTACTTTTTGTGTTTATGATTACAGTCATAGCCTTTGTTTCTTTTAAGAAACAGCCTTTTAGAATTTGTCACAGGGAGCCAAAGATATGCTGAATTAAAGTTAAGTCAAGTGGCACTAATTGGTCTAGATTTTACAGACTGAACAACTGGGGGGAAAAAAAGGAAGTAGCCACAAGTCTGAACCACATCATCATATGACCGTTACATCCCAGACAGCTGCAGCTGTGGTCATATGAGCCTAAAATATTTGGTACAGATAGAATCTGGAGACTTCTTACAACATATAATTTGTCCAGGTCATGTGGTGGCTGAGTTTGGGAAAAGAGTAAAAAAAAAAAAAAAGATGCCAGGGTCAAAGTGTTCAACAGGTGACTTTGTATAATTGTAGTTTACAGTGTATTACTGCATATTACATACATAGCACTGCATTATTTTTTATATATTTATATTTTATAACTCTGTACACACTGTATACTTTGTGAGGTCAGCATTGTTTCCATCTGTCCTTTCTGTGCCTGTTAAGTGAATTTCTGTCTTTCACTTCCCTGTAGTAGGCCCAACGCTTTATGTTTGCAGTTGTAAATGTTAAAACACTGGTAACAAATAGAATCCGCATATGTAGTGATAAGGTGTATATGTAATTCCAGGTCTGTAATGTGTTTGTCATGTGACATAGAAAGGCACAGTCTGGGGTCAAACCAGAAACCATGTAGTTGAGGTTCTATTGATTAGCAGCACTTGAAAATGACAAAATCAAAGTTACAATGGAAATCATTCTCTGATGCTGATAAGTGTTTTAAAATGTGAGCAGGAGAAGCTCTTCCAATATGTGAGTAAATAAACCTACAATTAATATATATGGGCTTTAAACAATTCATGTTTATTAACCAAAAAAAAAAAATATATATCCATAAGCTGTCAAAATGTGACAAAATTCAGTGAACCTCAGCTGTTAGATACCACAATACATGACATAAATATAATTTATTGGCAATTTAATTCATTACAACAGTACAATTTGACCTTTTCTGAGTGAAAACGGATATATTATCTATATACAAATAATCCCATTATTGTGAAATGTATACTCAAACATAAATGCTACACTTTTGCTTCAAAATATTGCTTTACTATCACTAACACTGGCACACGTTTAAATCAGTTTCTACTTTACCGTAACCTTGTCTTTAGAAAGACTTGATATAAAATAGTCCTGAGAGGAAAGATATTGCACAATTTATATTAAAGAAATATTTCTGAATGAGTTTTCCACACTTTGGCATCAGATCTTTAACTTAATCAGATTACTGCTGTTCAAGCATCGTGCCTAATAAAAGATTTAGCCTCTGTCCAGCAGGCCGACGCCAAGACTGTTCTTTTAAGTTTCTTCAAGTAGCTTCCGGAGGTTCTTTTGAATCTGGAATGTCAAAAATATTGGAAATCTGAAAACATGCATATTACAAACATATTAAAAAGCTGTGGAGAAGTCACAAACTGAGAATTGGGAGATTTTTCACATTTTAAAGATTTTTCCTCATTATCAATTAAACTTTTATTTACTTTCCTGATCATGCATTTGTTGTTTGGTCTGTAAAATCAGAGTCAATCAGAGTTTTCTTCAAGCTCATAAAGTTTTCTTTCATACAGAAGAAAACAAAACATAATGATGTTTAATAAGCTTAAATCAGGGAATTAAATCAGGATTTTTATTTAAAAGAACTATAAAACTTGTTTTTAAATGTAACAAGTTTTGGTAATAATTGGTTATTTCTTGATTGGGTGAAGTGCCATCCTGGAATGAAAATTTTAGGGTTTCACTGAATAGAATAAACATTATTTAAAGTTTTAAAAGTGCTGATAGGTGTATTTATTTATTTATTTATTTATTATTTATTTTTTACCTCGACAGAGAGCCAGACCACCTGGTTCCCCCTGCATTCCTCTCATCAAGTTTTGCTTGCAAAGTATAAACAAGACAAACACCTCATGTTTTCCTGACAGGAGGCTTTTTTTTTCTTTACATAAGTGGAAAAAATAAAATAAAATGTGCTCGAGGATAAGTAAGTGTTTAAAGGTAAATCAGATTCTTTTCTTGTGACTAAATGTTGGGTGACCTTTTCATAACCTCTCTTGTGAGTGAGCGATTATTTGGGGCGGGGGGGATTAAATACATTTTATCTTAAATAAATTTAATTGTATTCAAAGAATAAAGAGACATTCAACAATTTTGTGTCTGTAGCACGCAATTGTACCATTTGTACCATGAAATAACACGATTATCTTCATTGTATTAAATGTGGAATAGCTCTTTTCTATTGGTTCTTGATTTTTCCAGGAAAACTAGATCCTGTTTGCCAAGAGATTACCATAGGGGACCAACACAAACATTCTGATATTGCCGCTGCAATAGCATCATAATGACAGGTGTGTTGTCTATTTCACCATTTCTTCACATCTACTTTATTTTTTAAATTATGTTATTATTCAATTGATTTCTCTTCTATCATTTGTTTCTTGTGTATTTGTCTCACACTGCTTTACAGCTCACATTCATCCTGTCTTATTGTCAGCTTGTCAGTCTCCACCCCAATGAAAAGTGAAATATAAAGGACGTTTGACAGATTGAGGCTTTTTTTTTTCTTTCATAAGTTCCAACATGATTTTACAGAACTGATCTGACTGAGGGTTTTTCACATGTACATAGCCATGTTTGATAGTTTAATATCCTGTTCATCGGCTAAAGACAATTAGTACACCCTCTTGAATCACCTTTCTCTTAATATCATTTGATATGTGACCTTATTAGAGCTGCAACTTATGTTTATTTTCATCATCTATTAATCTGTCGATTATTTTCTCCATTAATCGGGCACTTGTTTGGTCTAGAGCAAAAAAACCCCAGAAAATATTCAAATTTAAGAAGTTAGAACTGTAGGGAACTTGTTTTAATTATAAAAAAGACCACTCAAATCGATGAATCAATTATCAAAATAGATGACGATTAATTTAGTAAACAATTAATAGTCCATTCCTCGAATTATCGATGCAGCCCTAGATAATATTGGTGATGTTATACAGTAGTGCAGGTTATTAAAAGTGGACAAACCGTTTCTATCTTGAACAGGTTGGTGGACAGCTCCTCATAGATCTCAGCGTTCAGTACATCCTGGGACCTGTGGCTCAGCACATGCCTGCAAATGATGAGGCACAAACCAAGTGAGATATGCGATATCATCTGCGTGGAGAAGAGAACTCCAACTTTACATCTTCTCAGCCTGCTGTGGCTCAAGCTCTTACTCTTTTCGAATGCGCTCCCCCATGGACATCAAGGAGTTCAGGCGGTGCTCCAGAGCCATGATCTTGAAGGCCATGTAACAGGAGGACAAGACAAGAACGCCAACTCTGTTCAGACACACAGACACAGTGAGAGATGAGTATTCAGTGGCTCTGAGAAATCTCACATCTCATACTCTGTGTGATCGAAGGCTACTCACATCACCAGATAGATGAGGAGGATGACGAGTAACGGCGAGGACTGGGAGGATTTGTCCCTGAATGTGACTCCATGGTCTGCCTTGGCCGTCCCTGGATAGAAAAGTGTGAAAAGAAAAAGTAATAATTCAGTTGTGCTAAAACTGTATGTTACATTTTGGAAATTACTGTAAATAAGGTGGGATATATTATGTTGAAGGACTATTATGGTCTTGTTTGTACACATGAAACAAAAAGGAGCGTGGTTTGTTTGCTTTAAAGGTGTGTGGGTTTTGTTGATGTTAGACATGAGCAGGCCAATTGTTTTCCAGCTAAACTAACTAGTTGCTGGCTCTAACCTCATGTTTACCATACAAAGACGAGGGTACCAAAAAAGCAAATGTCAAGTAGATGAAGTATTTATTTTTTAGGGATAATTTAGGTTGTAACTTAACAACAGGCTCACCTAAGGGAATCAATGCCTGCCTAAGATTTTATTTTTTAGGAATATCTTCCTTTTGTCTCAACCTTTGACCGCCTTTTCCACCTGGAAACTGGTAGCAAAGTCCCGGAGGAAATTCAACATCTTAAACTTGTTCAGTATTCAGTAAGTTTGTGTCACTTAGGTAAATCTGCAGGAGAGATTTCAAACACTGAAGTCACAAGATGACACATTTGAACGTACTGATGGAGGCAGCGATGGATCAACAATTCCTGTAAAATGCGTATTTTCTCTATGGACATTGGAACAGGTAATGAGTCATTTAGAAACACAAAGTACACTAACACAAACTTCAAAATGCTGCTCGACAGTGACAGAAAAAAGGCTAAAATATTCTTAAATTACACAATGTGTAAAAAAAGGATAAGGCTGCTACAGAATTCACTACTTACTATAACAACTGTCAGTGTCCAAAACATTAACCAGTTGGTAATGTTTCTGGGAGCATCAACTGGTGTTTGGACAAAAAAACGGAACTATCGGTTTAACATACAATCAAAAAGGAAACAATGAATGCATTGGTTATTCTTAGTTTATGACTGAAAACTAGTTAAATCTAGTTCAACCCTTCAGGTAAATGCAGAGGTAGTAACAAAGCATCTATTCACTGAGAGAGATCCAATTGTCAAAGTACCGTTGTTGAGGGCAACTCTGTGTTTCTGGCCTGGAGTCTGCAGGTGAACATCTGCATGGACTGAAACTTCTGTACTCTTCACTGCACTGAGAAATGTGTCTGGGAGGCTGCTGAAGTCTGCTCAAATAAACAGAGGGAACCCGTGACACCAGCTGCGACTTGAAGCCAGAGCAAATATTAATAGAAAACCAAAAGATCCTTACAGAGATCACTGTGTGCTCTATGTTAGGCAGTGAGAGGGAAAAGGCTCTCCCATTGCACGGACTAACATGAGTAATAATCTGTAAATTTCATTCATCATTCTGTTGAAACTTCACTGTTTTGCAGCCGGCTGTACTCACAAGAACAAAAAGCAGAGGTCAAATTTCACTTGGCTCCATGCCAGCAACTGTATGTGCCAACTAAAGTCTGTCTGAGCCACAGTGACACCAGAGACCCTGAGCACATATGGAGAGAGGTCAAATATAATGTGTACAATAGATTCACTTTGCTATGTATAAGTACACATAAATGGTTTATGTGTACTTATACAAAGCAAAGCAAACATTAAAGATGGATGTCTTTTTCCAGCTTGCCAGGTGAAGCGAAACAAGAAGTATGAAAATATAGAATGGCCGCCAAGTGGAAAAGCCACTGGTTACATTAAGAAATCTGTTTGATTGAAGATTGAAGATAATATGAGCTTATTACTCATTTGATTTACAATGTCAGTAATCATCTTCCTGAGGAGTTAATGGCCTCAATCACTAGTTTCAGACCTTCTTTAATAGACCATTATTTCCCATTTAGAGGAAAATATAAAGCATTAAACATATGCATGGATGCCAGTGTGGCACCAGCGAGCCTGAACTTCCATTTGCGGAACGTTACCATGGCACTGGCCAAATCTCAAACCTTGAGGCTTCAAAACCGGGAGTTGAGCGTCTTATGTGTGAAGATACGTCTGGTTGCCACTTGATAAGAACACATAGTGGCGGTGAGGAGGGAGCACACACACACACACACCAGTTAGTTTGTCATAATCTGGCGTCTGAGACCCAGAGCTGCTGCTCTCCATCATCTCCTGTCGTCTCTGCTGCACGACCGCGTCAAAGTCAGAGAAGTCTGCAGACAGGTCCTGCAGTGCGCAGACAGGATAAACATCACATGGACCCCACATGCAGAGAGGGCACTGTCAGACAAGCAACTTCCATAGACCACAATGGAAACATTTTTTAAAAAAAGTCTTCTCATGTACAATAAATACATGCAGTAAAAACATCCCATAGAATACAAACAAAGATCCCCAACTGACCAGAGGAAGTGACGACGGGCAGCTGACGCTGAAGCTATTTTCACAGAAAGAATTCAGAGGGCTGTCCGATGTCTTTTCCACCTGGAAGGACAATGTTTACATTTTAGTAAGCAGGAGGCACAAAACAGAAGGTGTACTTCTTTTTTTCCCCTTTTAAAAATAAGTTGATTTCATGGCCGCTTGTTGGCAGAATGACCAGCTGCACACACAACGAGGAGTCACACTGAGCTCTAAATTTAACTGCTAAACTCTCCCACCGTTCCCCGTCTCGTCGCCAACTCTGTCTGCGGTCTGATGAAAGGCAGCTTGTGGAGCCACTTTACTGAAAACAATACACACGCACAAACATACACAGCTGCTATAGATGGTGTTGATTTATAGTACACAGTCAAACAACCTTTAATCTATTCCTCATATTAACTGTATGGCTGTTTTTTTTTTCCTTGTGACATAGCGTGCTACAGTTTGCAGACATGTTTGCAGACATGAGCATAATATTTGGACAGTGAGACATTTTCTGAGTGCGACACATTCATCCGCCCGAGTGGCACCTGGCTTGAGCTCCAAGGTCCCATGTACTTGCTTTGGTTAATCCAAAGTTTCTCTTTCTGCATTCTCACATTATCCGAACACTCTGACACTATCCAGAGATTAGATCAGGGAAGTGACAGGGGAATTTTGTGGAATGACATCTTGCGTCCACACATGCAGCCTCTCTGGACAATTTCGTGAGTTCAATACACAGCATAAAGCAACTTATGCATCTGGGTAACTTACGTTTCACCTTGACTTAGTCCTCAGGTTTATGTTTACAGTTAGCTCATTTTTGCCACTTAATAATAAGTGCCAAATTATTATTTAATCAGTCGATTGTTCTTTATTTATGTAAGCGTTTTTTTTTTGTTTGTTTTTTGTTTGGTTCGTGCTAATTTTTATTTAAATTATGTACATTTAATGTAGTTCAGAAATAAAATGGAGACTGGAGAGAAAGACCATCAGTATTCAGCAATGTCATGTATCATTTGTTATACTTAATACATTATAATAATAGTAATAATGATAATAATAAAATCTGCATTATACATGAACTGCCCTGATTTCAAAAGATCAGCCAAGAAAAACCCATATCAGTCATGAGCGAGAGGTCATTTATAGTAAAAGTTGATTACCTCCAAATGAATGCAGATGGATTTCAGAAGTTTGTAGGTGGTGTTTCGGGAAAGGAAGGACACAAACACATGCTGAAAAACAGTAATTTACAATTAGTTTCCTTTTATGTCAAGTGGGATTAAAAACATTATCTCAAAACCCATCTTACCTGATCACTTGCAGTTTCAATCACAAGGGCATTTGGCACCAATAATGCAGTTTTGGTCTTCTTGATAAATGTCACGGACATTACAGGGATTGAAATCTGGAGGTGAGTCAGAGAAGAGGATTCAGTCATAAAAGATAAACTGAAGAGAAGCAATTTCTTAATCCAGACTGCAGCATCATACCTTAGTATCTCTGCCAAAGACTCTGGAGTGGAAGCAGATCCAGTTATCAGAGACATACATTTTGCCCTGATACAACATATCTTTCTGCAGGGCACAAGTGTAACCTGTCGGCACACGCAGTATTTCATGTTAGGATTAACAATGTTACATTTCTGTGCTTGGGGAAAAATGTAATCTCACACCTACTTTGCTTGAGTGACTCATCTTTGCTGACTTCTTTGAATAACTTGTGATAGTGTTTATTTGTCTTCAACAACTGAAAAAAAAAGAGAAAAGACAACGGGCATTTTTTTTTTGTTAAGCATTTTTGCAAAATGCATAAAATGTGATAAAGATTTGCTGAAATGTGAACGTGTTCCTACCTGACTGGGCTGCGATTTCCTTTGAAACTTTGCTTCAAAGTCACTTGGACTCAGCATTGGTGAAAGCTGCTCCACAGGTTTCAGTCTGACAAATAAAAGGTCAGTGTTAGTTGCTGAGTGCTATGGTAACAAGAAACAGCAACTGGAAGAGCAGCAGCAACTTTATACATGAATTAAAATCACAAGTCACCATCTGCACGATCATTTCCACTGACCCAATCCAAAAAAAAAAAAGTGTCTATTGTAGGTGGAAGAGTAGGAGTCTTACGTGGCTCTGCATGGTGTCGCCTGTGTTTATGCAAGTGCTGCTTACAGCAACAGCAAAATCTGTAAACAGACTCTCAGTCATGCAGGTACACGGTAGTCATGAGGAATTAAACTGTACTGCTGTGCTGTAACTAGAAGGAAAAATGCCACTCTAGCCATGGCTCGATGCCATTTTTCTTATCTGGCACTGATATCACAAACGTAAGTATCTAACAATGCCAATATCAGTATGATACAGTAATTTTAAATCTTTTAAACTTCTGGTCTGTTAACAACACATTTGTGCTGATGCATTTGACACCAAACCATAACCAGTCATTTCAAAGACATTATGTTTCAGTGTTATAAAAAAAATACTCTGGTCTTATTTTTCTTTTTGCAATATCTGAACCAGTGACTTGAATCAGCAGATCAGCAGTGTATTGATACCAAAGCTGAGTCTCAAAGTCACATGGACTCATGCCTAACATTAATCCTAAGTATTAATACTTATTTTTCACTTGCCCAAAGAAGGACTCCTATATTGTAAACGCATACACGATTATTAGCAAATACATGCCAGCAGGATTTTGAGCTGATTCCACCAGGAGTTTGTTTCCTGAAACCTGCTTCTAAACATATGGAAATATATTTGTTTTTATTCTAATAAAACATCAACAATCAAAATCACCAATTCAGTTGTACAGGCCATATCTTTTTTTGTCTTAAGAGCCTAAGTAAACAATCGGCAGAAAATCCAGTCCGTCTTTGCATTTATAAATATTTACATTTAGTTGTGTTTATGCCTGCAGCTGACAACTAATCCCCGCAGTCCAAAATCCAAACACATGTTTTACTTACAAACTGCACAAACCTGACCTGTGACCATCGCAAACCACAACAGTGTCTGTATGTTTTATATACAACAGTGAAGTGCGGGGGGGGATCATGCAGAAGGGTGATGTGCAATCTACAAAATGTCCTTGCAAATTTCAGAGCGCTTCACCTCAAACTCTGAAGAACCTGCTGTGCAATACAATAATAATAATAATAATAACTAAGATTTCTGTTCCTCAGTCACCTTGAAACATAAGGTCCATATTTGCTAGTTTGCCTTACTACACTGTATATGTTATCTTCTTAGTAGTAGGGACTTTTTGCCAATATCAGATCCGTTGATACATAAGGATTGCTTGGACTGATCACCGATAACAATACTGATACATACATTTAACCCTGTGCCAACCTGCAGAGGTCATTTGGCCTCACCTGCAGTGAAATTAACATCATATTTTGCATACTCATGTGGCAGTAGATGTAGATATACATTTTCTGCAAAATAAATAAAACAAACTAAATATAAGCATAATAATTGGTGAGGGCACCAGCATAGAAGTCGCATCAAGGGATCTTAGCTTTTGCCGATATCCGATAATGCATTTTCAAGCCAATATTGGCCAATACGGATATTGTGCCGATAATATTGTGCATCCCGAGTCAGGAGTCTGTTCTTGTTAAGTGGAACACAGCCTATGTTTCTTCTTCATATGTGTTGACATTGTTGTTATCATCCAGTTTATATATTTGTTTCTTTTTAGTCAATTTACTCAAGCATTTCTTTTTAATACATTGGCTAAGGATTACAGATGCAAACTATCCAAAGGCTAAAATGGCATATTTACACATTGATTACTGTGCAATTTCCTGAATATAATAAATAATTTACATGAAATACTTCACTTCAACACTACTATTTCACATTTGTAAGCAACAGGTTGTTTATAACATATGACAATATGGCTGTAATCTGAATATAAAGGCCTTACTTATCAGAGTATTTCAGTGTCTATAACAGATCATCAGGGAAAGCTGTTGTTTTAACATGTAATAAATGAGGACATAAACATTAATGATTGGTCACATTTTTCTCAGTTTGACAGGTCAATATAAGCCTGTGCACCTCAGGTCGGATGGTTTCCTCCTGCCCTCTGAGGGGTCTGACTCGGTGTCCACGCGCAGCAGGGGATCTGTTTTGGACCTTCCACGCCTCCTCTGTCTCCTCTCGGCTCCATTCTCCGCCTCAGACCTGGACACACAAGACAACACTGTGCTCAGCTGCGCGTGACTCACCTGGAAACCGGCCATCAAACGTGTCAAAACAAATTGATTTTACAGAAGCGGACTCCCTCTAAAGAGACACACACACGCGCGCACTGTCTTTCTCTCCAAGTGACGCATAACAACCCAGTCAAAGCAGAAATTTAACATGAAAACTTTCTACCTGCACATGAACCATATCAACTCCTGCCACGTACGCGCCACACTCATCCAAAATAATTCACCGCAAGAAGGAATTTTAATGATTTGCATGCAAATCTCCACCACAGTGTGCATTGGGCCCGGATCGCCTCCTCTTCAGCCGGGAAGCAAACCAGGCCCTTCCTCTCCATCTTATCCACTTACGTCGACCGATTCCCACGGGAGTCCTTGTTCAATGGTTGCTCCGGCGCGGACAACGGGGTCAAAGGTCTGTCCGCCTGCTCGGTCATCAGTGCCATCTGTTAAAGTTCATACCTTGCACTTCTCCCCATCGGTTCCCAACGTTGAACCGCATAGAATGTATGGAGCTTCGGGAAAGCTTTGGAACGGAAAGTTTGGGAAACACTACACTCCTCGGCCCGAGACAGAGGAGGAGCCGGGAAAAGGGGAGGGAGCAGCAGGGAACATCAGGAACAAGAGGGGAAAAGCCGTGGCTGATAAAACTACCTGAATTCTGACGTGAAAACAAGAAGTGATAATCTGCCTCATTTTAATTAAAATGGGCCAGTAAGGAAGCCAGAATGAACAAATAAACGTTGATGAAAAGGGTTGATTTTGCGTAAAAACCGTGCGCAACGGTGCGTAATAGTCCATCTTAATATAAGTAGCTGTGTGGGACTTTGTTAAACACTGAAGCTGTTCTACGTCTTGTATGTTTAAAACTTTTTAGGCATTCATTTTGAATGGCTGCTGTGTATTGGATAGTCATGTCCAGCAGGGGGCAGCAGAGTATTGATGGTGTCTTTTTTAGGTGACTTTTTTTTTTCCTCAGGTGACCCTGGCAACACTCAGACCTTGGAGAAGCAAGTGGCTCTTAATACTGTTTTTTTTTTAAAGTGAAAACTGTGGTGGAAATTTAAAAAGTACATTAACTAATCTATTGTTGTGTACATTACTGCATGCAACCTTTTACTTTTTATTACACTGTATTTACATTCCAGGTATAGGGAATTTAAGATCCGATTGTGCTTTAAACATATAAAACTGCAAAACTGGCAGTGACAATTTGCGACACACAGAAGTCTCCAAGTCACACTTCTGCTGTTCTGTTATTAGAAAATAAAAAAGTCAAGTGCAGTATATCTGAACAAGTGCTATATAATTGCAAATGTACAATGTAGTCCCATAAATGATGCAGTGTGTGTAATGTGTTTATTATATTTGACTGTATTTTTATTGTATACCGATTCTATAGCTTTTTTGTTTTCTTGTTTATTACCATTCTTATTTATTCTGCTGACTCGAGCAACCTGCACAAATATTCCAAGGCACTCATCTCGTATTGTGATGGTGTGTGTGTGTGCAAATGTCAAATAAAATCTTGCATCTTTGCTACATTTTAGAGATGAGTCATTTGTTAACAATTCCCATTTAAACCTCTCAGATGGTTTCATTACACTAATAGAGGCCTAAAGAGAATTTCAGCTCATCTACATGAAACTGTTGCCATCTCCATTTCAGTCCCTCAACCCCCAGGAGTCGCTGTTGACGTGTGTAATGAAAACATCACTTCAGAGTTCAGCAAAAGACTTGTCAGACTTCATTAAGTATCCAGGAGACAAAGGCACAGCCAGCAACTGCAAGCCAGCAGCTAGTTAGCCTGTCATTAATCATGGCTGACAGGGAACAAGGGGTTAAAGGTGGGGACACTGCCAGAGACTGTGAGTGGTTTTATACCACAGGACTGTTCACTGAGAAGGAGAATCGGGAAACATGGAGACATTAGTTTGGTAATGTTACCGGCCAAAAAAGCATGATAACAAACACAACAAACTAATATCACTATAATACATAGGAGTATAGGAATCACCCTCGGCATCATGTGAACATCTAATGTACTAATAATTCCCCAATCAGTTCCTCAATATTTCTTATACTAATTATTTTACAGTAAATAGCAATATAACTCCCAATCTAGGTCAGCTCATCATGTAAGTTAAAATAAGGAAATTACAAATATGTGTGTCCCTTAATTTTGATTTTTTTTTTAGTTGATCACTTATGACTTCTATATGAATTCACATAAAATAAGTGGCTTCATCAAAACTCAGTAGATGGTTATTCTCACTGATGTAAAAATAATTCTGTATTTACTGAGATGCTGGCATTTTGTTTGTTTTTCTTTTGTGTTTGTAGAAATGTTTCACACCATCAATTCTATGAATAAGAAAGTTAATGTTGTGCCAGCTGACTATTTGAAAGAATACTATGATTATTACTGATAATTAGTTGTTATTTGTAAAATTATCTCCAAACCCTATCCCCTAACCCTAACCCTAAAATGTGATGGACTAAAAGCATAATGTAGTTTGGTCTAGGCGATATGTCCACAAATCATGATTTGAAAAAAAAAAAAAACTAAAAACAAACACAAACAGTCGATATTTCTAATTATCATGGAAAATGTCAGCTAAAGATTGAGTTTTGCCCCCTGAGTGAAAGTTGAAGGCAAAGTTAATTGAGTTTTTTAAATGTCTGTATGGACAGAAAATCCCAAATACTTGTTCAAACAGATCAGTTAAAACATTCAGAACAACTACGCATTCTGTCTCAAAGTACAGTTTGCTTACTGTGTAAATATTTACATTGGACAGCTGCTATATTGATAGTGAAGGAAGGATAGAATGATATATAGAGTTAGTAAATTATTGCCAGTGCCTAAAAGTACCATATTTTTCAAAACAAGATAATCCCATGGCTTCATCTTAATACAGACGCAAGGGTAGAACCAATCTATTTTTATAACACTTTTTTTTCTAGTACTTCTCCTTAATAAATGCAGGAAGGCACGGTTGATAATTAGATCACATCAAACATTAGCTGATGCCCACTACCAGTGAATGTGAGCATGAAAGAGCAGGACTCTTTCTACTGCCTTTGCTCTTTGAGCGAGAGAAACATCTCCTTCTGTAGGCAGAGGCCTTTTCAGAGCCTGTCAGATATTCTGCCACAGAGAGACAGAGAACAAGGAAGGCATAGAGAAGGAGGGGTGGGGGTGGACTCCGTGTATGTGTGTGTGTGAGTGAGTGAGAGAGAGAGAGAGAGAGAGAGAGAGAGAGAGAGAGAGAGTGCAAAAATGGTATTTGTGACGGGGGAAGATTGAAGTCCTGTTAAGTGCTCTGCTTGAAAGCATGTCTGGCCTCATTAGCTGTCAGTTGTAACAATACTGAACTGGCAGTGAAGACAGGTTGGACTCTAGTGGTCATAAATCACTCCTCGACAGCTGCCTGACAAGCTGGGAACCAGTACAGAGGCGCACGGGCACCCACTTCTCAGCCTCGACACTGCACAGGCTCACCAACGTGCATGCAGTAATGTAAGAAATCATTGCTCTCGCCTTGAAATTACCTGGAAAAAGGGGGATTTTGTGAAAAAGAAACTGTTTTCACAGTGTGTCCCTTTTATACATGTACATGTATATAAGCCATGCTCTCCTGGGCTTTGTCTGTCTGTCCCTGCCTTTGTACATTAGTTTAATGAGTGGTGGCTGCAGTGACTTCAGTGGAGAGGTGAGGTGAGGTGGTGGTGGTAGTGGGGTGCAGCGCAGGGGCCTGCAGGTCATTAATCATGGCCCCTGACATGCAGAGCAGGAGGCCAAGGCTCCCCTATGCATACAGCTGCTGGACCACACTCAATGCGCAGGCGATGTGTTGACCCTGCACCCCCCCTCCATCCCCTACTCCCGACGCCTGTGGCTCTCATCTGTCCAACTCCCTCACTGTTTGTGTCAGTCATCAGTGCTGTCAGACACAAGCTCCTCCTGACTCGACCACAACACTCTTCATGCTGACTCCTGTTATTGCTGAGACACTGCATTTGCGGCAGATTGTCTGTACCACGTGTAGCCTTGTCCGCAGCATGAGTCTAGGAAAGATATTACATGGATTACCATGTGTTTTTTTTTTTTTTTGGACAGACATCCATGGTTCCCATATGATGCCTACTAACAGTGAACAGCTTCACACTACTGCCACCACGGAGCATACAATTCTGGCTGTGAGTGAAATGCCATGGGATGGACTGCCATGAAATCTGGTCCAGACATTCATGCTCCCCAAAGGACCAGTTATAGCAACCAACCCACCGTCATCATCATCAAACACTGTTTGCCCAATGGCTATAAATTCTGTGTTGTGATTCTAATTGTCAATCACTCAACCTTAATCTGGATAGCACTTTTCATACAAATAAAATGTGTTACATTTAAAAAGTGTTAAATATCAATCATACATGAAAAAAAAAAGCTGTGGAAATGCCATTCACCACTTTGCAAATGAGGAAACACAAACAGTAGATATAGACTCCCCCCCCCCATTGTATACAAAAAATGAAAATGTATAGTAATAATAAACAGAGAATCATTCAAAGTAAAAGTGAAATAACAACAAAAAATAATAAATAAGTAAATAAATAAATGAAAAGTAAACCAAACAGAGATTTAAAGAAAAAAAAGTAAATTATCCAAGCCAAGTAAATCATGCTAGAATTTAAACAGTGGAGAAAAGAACAGTTGAAATCCACACTTTAAAGGGTAAATTCACAAAATTATTACTGAGTGTGGGGTAAAATAAACCTTTTCTCTGGGAGTTGTGACTTTGTGATGAAGTAAATAATCTATATAAAGCACGGCTCTGGAAGATTCCATTACACACACAACATTTTCCCTTGGACCCTACAGTCTTAAAGTTACTAAGTGGACACAACAATAGTTGCAACTCCTCTTTATTTGTGCTTTAAATCCACAATCCAGTATTTGTAGGTCATACTTTAACAAACAGCAACGCCTTCCTTCCTGTCCAAAGACACAAATAAAGACCCAAAAATGCAAAGAACTAATGTGCCATCTTGTCCTCGTTCCCATCCACTGACATAACATCACCCAGACCCACAGCTGCTTGCATAATGATGAAAGCCAGTCAGGCTGTGAGACACTGAAACACTCTATTTCATCATTCACAGCTAGTAAATCACAAGTCCAGGCAAAAAGACATCTGTTGAAAGCTGATTCCTTATCAGCCTTCCAGCGTGATTTGGGAGACATCTGGAGTTTCTGAGGACTTTGGCAGCGTGTGGGCTGGAAAACTCACAACGCCGGCTAATTTTCCAGAATGTGTTGACACAGTGTAGAGCAGGTGAGCCACTGCAGCATAAACTGCATTTTCAGATGACAAAAAACAGATACTCTTATCTTAAATAGCCTTTCATGAGAAAATGACATATCCTAATTTATAGGGCAAAGTTATTCGTTAGTCATCTAAATTAGGCAAATTAATACGTTTTGAAGTTGACTGTTAACACAGCTAAGGTACTGTTGTTACACCAGTCATAGATTTATGTAAAATAACAGCAAAACCCTGAGGAAATATTGGAAACACTGAGTTCTGGATGTTAGAAGTATATATTATATATATAAATATATATATAGATAAAGAATCTTTCAATACCAACCAGAGAGAGAGAGACAAAAACATTTCACATTTCAAGTCTTTTAACAAGTCAGTTAAAAAGACAACAGTCACTGTCAGATATAGCAGCTGTAGTCAATATGCATACAAATCTGCTTTTTTTGTATAGAATTTTACACATTCTCCTCATACTGTAGACACATAAATTACTGGAGGGCTTGTTTTGTAGCACTTTCTCTTCACTAAAGCGTTCCACATTTTTTACTCAACTTCAACACATGTACACACACACAAACACACACTGCTGAACAAACACATCGTGTCTGATCTAAGTTAGTGGCAGAGATCAGGTCTGGTGGTTAGACTAAACAACAGAATTTGAGTGGATTTGCTCTCGCTCATTAATCATCCTGACAGCTTGAAAAACAACATTTCCTTCTTAATGACTGTATTTGAGTAATCACGTCTGCTTATTTCCATGCAAGCATCTCATTCAGCTTCGTGCTCTCTCTCTTTCTCTCTCCCTCCCTCCTTTCAGTTGCCATCCCTCTGTGTGTGTGTGTGTGTGTGTGTATTTTGGAGCCTTGTCCTGACCTCCCAAGTCTGTGGCGTGGCGTCTGCGCTGGGTCACGCCGGCCAATTACAGCCAGTTACATTCATGAAGAGGGCGAAAAACCGTAACCAACAAGAAAATGTGACCATGAGGATCCAGATGCGGAAGGGAGCGGATAGTGTCACCCCCCCCTGCATGTGGCTAACCCACAAGCACCCGCTGGCCTCCAGGCCTCCGCTAGGTCACTGCCAAAGCACGTTTTTCCGCAACACGTCGGGCCTGTGATGCATGAGAGCTGACAACTGAGCTAGGAGCCCCGAGAGCACTGCCAGATCAAAACCAGCTGGGGCCATGCATATTAGCAGTGAAACCATAATTACGTTTGCCCTTTTGTACACCACTAAACTACCCCTGTCGACTTTATTTTTTTCATCAGACAAGGTCTGAGACATGAGGAAAGAGAAGTGGGATCCTAAGAGTTCCCTTTTTTAGACGCAAAAATACCTGCTCAAGTGCAGGTTAATTTACTGTTGTGCGGGTAATTTAAGATATGAGCGCCGTGTAGTGGATCAGCACGGTTTGATGGCGGTTTTGTGGAGTGTTTTTCTGTAAGCGAGAGAAGTGCATTTTCAACTTCCCTCGCAGACTGTGGGTGGATGTAAGTGATGGGTTTATGGTGGTTTAGAAACATCAGTATAGCACGGCTGACATCTGTGTCCTCTTTATTTTTGGACCACTTGAAAAGCCCTTATAGTTGGATGATGGATGAAGTGATAAAGCTGGAAAGGAGACAAGCTGAAAGCCAAGGAGTCCATTTCTGGGAAGCAGTCCACAATCTCTAACTCACAGACAGTTCAGAGAGAGCATCGCAGATGTTCATAATTTGTGTCTACACTTAATGGTTTTAATGCAAGAAAAAAAAAAAAAAGAACTATCTCTGAGGACAAAGGGAAAGAGTCCAGTAACGTATTTTAAAACGTAGCCAAAAAAATCCTGGTCTGTCTTCACTCTCTCACTTTATCTGATTCCACCTCTTATTTATCTCATCTCTCTGAACTGGTTTACGCTGATAGAGAGATTAAAGACTTGTCATGTACTGGAGGAGCAGCCCCACAGTCTGTCACCATTACTCACTGGAGCTGTCAAACTGTATCCAGGACTCACTCAGACCGACCAGGCAAACAGCCTTCACCTCCAAGACCAATACAACAGCCTTTTTTATATTTTACACTGAAATATATCCTTCTCTCTCTGGGTGTAATTTAGACAGCTATATAAAAAGGGGGTTGTGGTAAGCATGAGTTGAGCGTAACAGAGTTATTATGTGAAGGATGAATGTCATTTGCTGACATGGGAAACGTGGATGAGAAAAAAAATGGATAAGTGACCTCCACGTCCTCCCTTCACAAGTGACCTTTGAGCAGGACTTTTGGCCCAAACTTCAATAATATAAAAGACAGTGGGAAAATGCTGTTTGGAAAAAAAAAAAAAAAAAAAAAAGAAGAAATGAGAAAAAAAAAAGCATGAATGAGTCAATTTAATTCCTGTGGTTGAAGGAAAAAAGGAAAGGAGAAGGAGCAAAGGAAAGGAGGAAATAAATGTCAGATAGTGGCTACAAGAGAATCAAAGTGACTGCACAAAAATATTCAAGTGAGCAAGGAAATAGAGGCTTACTTTTTTAGTGTTTGTATCCTAATATTTGATGAGTAGCAGTAAAAAAGTGCAGTCCAGGTGGATGGAAATGTCATTAGTTCTGCGCGTACTTGGTCATAAACCAAAGTAATGGACCAATTAAAACTTGGACTTTATGTTGGTGGTATCACCAAGTACCACAATGTATCCTAGGGGAGACATGATAGTCCACATTAAATTCTTATGGCAATCCATCTGAAAGTTAAGGTATTTTAGCTTGCACCACAAATGTCAACCTCATGGTTGTCCTACAAGAAAAGTCAGGGATCATCGGCGTCAGTAGTATTCCCATTCTAGCGTGTGGGGAGTGTAAATGTTTATACAATTTCCATGGAAATCCAGTGAATACTTTTAAACATTTCGGCCTGGACTTAAGTGGGTGATGGATTAAATGAAACATAATTCTCATTTAATAACCCATTTTTTAAAACAAGTCTCCATTGTCCCTATACTCTGAAAGAACATAAAATTGTGTCAAATTTCAAAGAAAGGCTAATATTCATCAGCGGTTCCTGGGTAGGTTGAACCCAATAGACTATATAAAAATGGACAAAGTCTTTCAAAGGAAGTGGAACTCACACTGGTGTCCACTCATACTGTATGTGCTGTGATTTATGGTATATTTTCCACTACATGGGGACAAAATTGGCATCATGTTCTATTAAAGACCCGAAACTAGCGATTGTGAACTAATGTTTACTAATGTTATACATCCATTTTTAGATAATATGGTAGAAACTAAACATACAGTACCATGTAGACAGGTGTAGGAGTTAGAGGGATTTATCAACAGGGAATTAAAGGTCCCACTCACTTGAAAATCAAATTTTGGTCGCTTTTTTGGTGTATCCCCATGTCCGTCCTACATCTAGACAGCACTAAAGTGTCACAACAAACATTTCAGCGCTACCTGCCTCCAATT
This sequence comes from Brachirus orientalis, assembly GCA_016785285.1. Lineage (NCBI taxonomy): Eukaryota > Metazoa > Chordata > Actinopteri > Pleuronectiformes > Soleidae > Brachirus > Brachirus orientalis. The sequence goes on from JAFBJR010000905.1 coordinate 3,467,633, forward strand.
ACCTGGCCAATCAAAAGAGAGTGGGTAGCTGGCCATTCACAAGAGACTGAGTGTTCTGGAAAGCTCCCCCTGGCTGTGAAACAGCATGGGTGAGAAGAGGAAGAGAAAGATCAGCTGCAGACTGGGTCTCTCTGCAGAGTCTGTGAGGTTTTTGACCATAAATACAAGATAATGTTTCTCAGTACACCTCAATAACTCATATTTTTGGTTCAAAAAGACCGTGCTATGGGACCTTTATATGTTTCTATTATACAGTATATAATTATCTAAAACTAATAATAATGTGCTTTTCTTACCTTAGCAACCTTTATAATTACATTATTGATCTCTTTCACGGAATCCACCATGCTACACCACTATGATTCTACAGTAGCCCAGACAGGACAAACCAAAGAATTGCTCTTTTGCATAATTTCTTCCAGAAAACCACCACACTGAACCCTTAAACCTGAATAACAAACAGATTTCATATGTCACCAACAGGAATCATTCTAACTGAGCACTTCAAATCTTTGCGACAAGCTAAAATTTCCTGAAACCTGAACAAACAGTAACATAATTTTTCCCACACTCTTCGACCACCTCCAAGATTCTGAAGGAATGGAAAACAGCCAACACATATATTTAACTTAATAAACTTAGTGTGTGTTTTGTGGGACATATGGGGAACAAGAGCTCATGCCCTCCTGTCGAACTTGGACGCCCAAAGCCAGCACCTCAGCCCGGCGAAACAGGAGCGCTTTCTCTGGTTACAGTGAGAACAGGCTATCTTGACCCCTTGTCAGAGTCGTTAGTGACCAGTGTGGGTCATCTATACTTTGCCAAGTGTGTCACAGTGACATGTTGCTAGGAAATTGCATATTACCGCTGCCAATCATGTAGCAGGCGTGGTAACTGGAGCGACTGTCAGGTAGACTTCATCTTGAACACAGGCAGGAAGCAGCACTTTGGCTCTGATGCTTATCATGATCCTGAAGAGGTGACTGCCTCAGCGTGCTTGTCTTATTTTGTTTGAAAATCCAGTGTTGTGTGATAAGCCTCTCCACCAGAGAGAAGCTTATGGACACTAGGGATACATCTCCTGCAGATTTATTCCTAATGTTTTTCATTGAAATGCACCAAATTTCAATTTCAAAAGACATTCCTTGTGTGTGTTTTTTTTTTAATTTAAAAAAGGGACACAGTTCCACTGAATTAGGCTTTAAAAAGACACTGTGTTCCCTGCAGAACAGAGGAATGTGAACTGCATCACTCTGGTCTGCTTACAATCTCACTGTCAACATGGTGAAGCATTTGTGGAAGTAAAACACACCCAAAGTCATTATTCATGTGACTCATTCACAATAAAAATAACCTATTGTGTAAAGCCACTCACTGGTAAAACCTTCCAGTGACATGTCTACTGACAAATGTTTACATCTTCCTTCCATTTCAACCTGTTCTCCCCTTAAAGGTCAAATTGTGGCACTTCATGTATCTGGTAAAAAAAAAAAAGTCTGATAAATTAGAAATTACTAAATTAAAATTAAAAATAGCATTGGCTGCACAGTACATGAAAAATTAGACATAAAATAATGATCAAATGGAAAAAAAGCTTTAAACCAAAACTATGGACACACACACACATTTGAAAAGTCATCATGATTAATGTCTGTATGCCGAAACAAATGTATGTTCATTGTATTTGTTTATTTTTATGTCTGCTTTCTAGTCACTGGTCAATTGTGGTTCAAAGGGTCCCTTTATTTGTTGGTTAAAGGTACAGTGTGTAAAATTTGCAACATTTATTGGTGATGTTGCATGTTGCAGCGGAATATTCCTCAACTCACCCTTCCCTTCCATGTATGTTAGAGAATGTGTGTAGTATCAAAATTTAAATGAGGTTTAATTTGTCAGTTGTGGGCTACTGTAACAATAAATAAATATTAAAGGCTCAGTGGGGTTAATGAATAACAACAGTTTATACAATCATCTCATTATATATTTAAAATAAATTAGATTAAATATTTTATCTTTATTTTTTTCATCCTCTGCCGTAATTTCTCAGTATAGTGTCAGTATAGTGTGTTAACCAGTTAACCAGTAGTGGGTTCCTCTGTCAACAAGACAGGCTGACTGCACCAGGCTTGTTAGAATGATGGTAAAATTGCTGGGATGAGAAATGAAGACAAGAGAAAAATACATCTTCAGTGAGATTTATTTAACAAAATACCACCTCCCCTTTCACTGAAAGCCACCGCAGGGTGTGCCATATTTTACAAAAAAATATCACATCTCATTTTTATTGATTTCCTGTGAAAGTAATGAAATAATAATAATAAAAAAAAAAAGCTGAGGTTTTCAGAGGGAAATGTGATTTCAACATTCGATCTTGAGAAGTATTAAGACACAATATATTCAACACCTCATCTGGCTTCCCACATGTTTGCTCAAAGGACTGTAAAATGAGAATAGATTCATATGGTTGGTGAGCGTGAAAGCTAGATGCCCGGTATCGAATAAATACAACTTCTCATTAGGAATAAACAGAACATAAAGAATCAAAACAAATCACAAACCATGTGGCTGAGGAAACAGTCAAGTGTCTATGCTGCGTTGAGCGTCCATGCATCTCCTGCAGGGAGACGTGGCGACTGTAACCAGACTAACATCAGCTGGTTGCCACCGCCGCCCCCCCCCACCACACCACATTTTTCTGCAATAAATATCGTCATCTGCAGCGAGAACATCCAAGAGCTATTAAATTAAACCGCGTCCAACCATCAATTAGCCGAGCCCCTTGGACGGCGAACTTCACCTATATGAGGCAGTCGTGTCTGTTGCAAAGGTATCCGAGCAATGAGCAGACATGCCTGAGCCACGTGTGTCCTCTGATTAGTAAAAAACAAACCTCATACATATATATATAAAATGTGGAGATGTTCTCAAGTCAAAATCCAGGACTTATTATTCTCATCCTATTGTTCCACTTAAATCCAGACTGAAGACACAGGCAGCAGAAACCCGCGGCATTTAAGTATTAACTTTAAGTTATACTTTGACATTGTGGGAAATTTTACTCATTGACACTTTGGCATAGAATTAAATGAGAACACTGATACTGTCTAACACTGTTATGTCTCTTTAATAAATATGAAGCTACGGCCACCAACTACTGAGCTTATGTTAGTACAGAGACTAACTGACATGGCTACTGTATGTCTACAGGTAAAAGGTTTATGACAGGTGGGTTTGAATAACTGTGGCAATTTTTCCAAACAAAAATGCCAAAATTTTTGGGGAATTTTAAACTTTTTATGTCCACATAATATTTGCTTTAGGTTGTTCAAATATATGATTTTTTTATTTTATTTTATAAACTAAAACAAACAAACAAAAAAAATGAATTGGATACTCAAATGAACAATTTGCAGAATGTTATTAGAAATTGGAAATTCTGGGGCTAAATCAGATGTTAATTGTTTTCATATGTGTGAAATCTAAAGTGTAAAAGTTATCATTTGTTTTAAAAGGGTTATATGGTGGACTACTTCTTGGCTATGTATCTTGTTGCCTGTAAAAAAAAAAAGTATGACACAATAATGAATGCATTTCAGAGTCGCTCAAAGGCAGTTATGTTATCTTAGTACAAAGCCAGGCTGACTGTTTTCAGTGCTTGTGCTAAGTTAAGCTCACTGGATACTATTATTTTTTACAAATAATAAATAAGGCATTTGTTATTTTTACAAATAATAATTGCATGAGTAGAAGCAGTGTTCTCAGCTAACTCTCTACCAAAAATGCAAACAAGCACACTTCCCAAATGGTCAAATTATTCAATATGAGTCCGTGTGGTATCACTGGTATCCCAGTGCAGATGCAGATCCCAGTCTTTGACCATAGAGGGTGTAATGAGGATAGTACGGGCCTGTGGTGGGAAGAGAGTGCAGGGAAATGGATGGGGGACCAGGGGGCAGATGGACTTTACCATAGGGGTGATAGCGAGCTAAACCCAGACTGGGAGGAGCTCTGAGAGAGAGTGAGCTGGGCATGGAGCCCGGACTACTCTGCTGAGGGAGGTGAAGGTGGCAGGAGGCTGGTCCAGAGGAGGAAACAGAGAGCAGCTTACTGTCCATCCCAACAGGCAGGGCTGTGTGTGTGCGGAGGTGAGCCAGGAGCTCGTCTGACGTGGCGAAACGTTTGTCACACGGCCCCCCGGCTGAAACCCAGTTACACGCGTGAGGCAGGGGATCATTAGGGAGCATGAAGCCATATGTGTAGAGGGGATGGGAAAGGGAAGAGGATGCAGTGGATGACAGGGAGCTTTGGTGGAGAGAGTGAAGAGGGTGGGAGGGATACACCAAAGGGAAACTGGATTTGAGGGTGGAAGAAGGGTCATGGATGCAGGAATTGCAGTTGCTTCCACCCAGATGGGACACACTTGGGTAGCTTAGACAGTAGGGGTCCCTGCATAGACCCTGCATGAGGGAGGGAGGAGAGGCACCTGTGAGAGGGCTGGAGCTCGGGTGCTTTCCAGGGACGGCCATACTTCCAACACCGAGGCTCGATTTTGTCGGGTCCAGCCCGGGAACAAACTGAGACGGGTAGCCTGTATAGGCTCCCACTACAGATCCATGGTAGCCCATATTAGAGGAGGGCAGAGGGAAGAGTGGTTGGCTGGCTTTGTAAGGGGAAATGGGTGTAATATGTCCAGAGCTGAGGTTAGGTTGGGCAGAGTCTGCTTTACCGCCCTCCTGGTTGGAGCCGCCATCAGAGCTGCCATTACTGCAGTTGGTGCTGGCCCGAACGTGGCTGGAGTTTGCATGGTGAGGACTGTCTGAGTTGGCCTTGTTTACATCAGCGTCTTTTTTGCTGCTGCTCATGCTGGTGGGACTGCCTCGCTCATGTGCAGTTTCTCCATTGGGAGTGTGGGTGTGTGATGAGGACTGTCCACCAGGGCTGTGTTTGTGAGACTGCTGCTGCTGAGTTTGTCCTGGTGGAGAGCTGCTATTGGCTCGAGAGCTTGGTGAGGCAGCATGGGGTGGGTAGGACTGCTGGCCACTGGTAGAGTTTCCATTAGCGGTAACATTATTGCCGGGCACTCTGAACCCGACTTTCTCACTGCTGCTGGTGACTCCATCCTTATGACAGTCCCCGTTACCTTTATTATAGGGCTTGAAGCTAGATTTGTCCTCCAGGGAGGGACGGTGCTCCCCAAGCTTCAGGATGGAGATGGATGAGCGACTGCTGGACTCCTTGTCCCCCTGACTGCAGGAGGAACTCAGCTTGGAGGAGGAGGAGGGAGGGTCTGGTTTACCAATCTGAGAACAGGTCTGTGCCAGCAGGGCCAACGGGCTCTTCTTGGCATCCAGCTACAACAAAATATAGATATGATTATCACATCGATTTTATAAAACTATAATCTGCTCTGAGACATTTTGACTTTTATGCAAAAAAAAAAAACATTTTCTATTTTAGAAATGTATTTTATACAAAACACACACACAGAAAACACATGAAAGGTTAAAAAAAACTAAGGGCTATGACAAGTTATTATTTTCATCACTGATTAATCTGACGGTTAAAATCTCAATCTACCTGTTCTTACAATGTCTATGATTATACAATAATAATAAATTATTATGTAAATTATATGCAATTTCAGGCATTGATTGTTTAATAATTGATTCACGTAAATAAAGCCCCACTATTTAAATAACAGACTGATGCTATATGGAGTATATGCTGTTTTTTCCTTGCTATCTATCAATGCTAAAATCACTGTTGAAGAACAACAACAAAAATCTTAAGACATCTGGTGGTCACGGTGGGTATTTTTTTCCCCCTACAATAACATTTCACTAAATAAATGATTAAATGCACGAATAACCTTTAGATTAATGATCTGGTAAATGAGTCGTTGTAGATTTATCGTACATGACAACAGCTATTAATCACAATTAGGCAGAAAGTCAGTGATCAAAAACAGCTGCTTATTAATTTCCACTTATTAATTCGAATCACTCTATTGATTGCTCGTCTTAAAACATACAATTTATTTTTAACACTTAATATACGATTGTTGTAAATGAACACCACCAACCCATGATCTAAAGTGTATGGTCTAATAGTTACTGAGAAAAGGTCATGATAAACCCTGTTTCTATGTCGTGTCTTTATTTAATTATGCTGGTCAGTTTAAACAAGGAGACATAAAATTGTAGTTTATGTTTATTTATTAAAGCAGGTTTTTTTTTTTTTATACACGGGTGGAATTTAAATGAGGGCATGTCAGTGCGTCTTTACATTTTCGGCACACTGCTGAGCGGTCGGGAGAACTGCGCTGCAAATATGGAAATGATAAAAGTAGCAAGACGGTGTAAAAGACAATAAATACCTCGATGCTCACTGGTGAGGACGTCAGAGGCTGTAAATATTCCGGGTGCAGCAAGTGTCCAGTGTGCGCAGTCAACATCTTGATGACTCGGATAGGGAGCCGCTTTGCCTGGCGAAGTGGGTCCAGAGGGGTCAACAAAGAAACCGTAGCACGGGGACGAAAGTGTGGAGAGTTTGTGTTCTCACTGAGCAAGATCCGCTTACCGACACGATCCGCAGCTGATCCCAATGGCAGATATTTCATTGGAGAGAGGGCGCTGCGCTTTTGGTGCGGAGTGCGCTACTTGCTCCAAAATAATCCATGCAGCCACTAAACAACAGCTGGGCGTCCTCTGATGTCCCGAAGGACGGAGAAGCCTCTCAATCCCGGCGCATCTCCACCTTTACAGACTCTTACTCCAATTTTCTTTATTCTTATTTCTTAAACAAACGACAAAAGAGTGAATAGAAACATCCACCGTGTGCAGCGCGTAAAGCGGACAAAATGTCCCGTACGTCGGTGCGCAAATAACCACCACTTCATAGAGTCCAGAGGGTGTTGAGAGCCAATGTCCCAGTGCGTGTCTTCAGTCCGGAACTCAGCAGCTCACTGATCTCAACACACGCACTTCAAAGTGCAGCAGTCGCAGAGAGCGCACAGGGTGGACGCATCAGTAATGAGGAGGGCGGAGCGTCGGCGTCCAAGCCCTAACACATATTCACTATAGTTTAATAAATATGAACTCAAAACCACTCGGCGATTTCTGCTGATGAAGGACTCTAACATATAATAAATGTATATAAATATAACATAATCTCTACACTGCATAAGGATGAAGCGTTCAGTTATTAAACCTGTATCAAATCATGTTGTTTGTGGCCAGAAGGAGGCAGCAAAAAAGCCACTAACAAGACTGACATTCACTGAAGTAACAAGTAACATTCTACTACTACTACAAATAATAATAACAGTTATTATCATTATTATCACTGACACCAACAACCATCCCACGTTAAATCACTTAAGTCACTTTTTTTCCTGACTCCGATTCTTGGTTGCTGCATAAGCAGGTCTTCTTGACCATGTCTATGAGCTTAAATGCATCAAGTTGCTGCCATGTGATTGGCTGATTAGATAGTTAAGCAGAACAGCTGAAGCTGAACAGGTGTACCTAATAAAGTGGCCACTGAGGGACTTTCCTTTACAGTGGACGGTGAAATTGCCACCAAAGACATGCCAATGTTTGTCCTTTGGCAGATGTATCAAAAATGAATGCGTCATAAACACTACAACTGTCTCTCACTGGCTACTGTTTGCCACACACAGCACAGCTCAGTAAAAACCTACCACCAGTAATAAACTGTAGAGCAACATTTATATGCAAGAATATGCATGATACCCTAACGGAAAAGAAAATGCATTATATCCTGGAGCTGTATGTATATTACTGACCAAGCAAACAAAGAGCATCAACAATTATATATCCACTCCAAGATATAATATATAGTTCTTTGTTAGGCCAGTAATGTACATATGACTCCTGAATAATTAGTGTGCCTCCAACGTAAGCTCTTTATTTTATTCAATATCACTGTCCACTGTCAGTCAGTCCTATGTGGACAACCCTCAGCACCACCAAAACTATTCAACCAACATTGTAACATTATTTGTTAATGGATTGCAATCAGTTCAACTAAAAATGAAAAATAAAGAGAACTTGAAAGTCCCACTGTGCACATGCAACAGAGACAGAAATATTGCAGCACCCATGAGAGCTTCCACGTACTGAGGGTGTGAGAGGCAACAAATATTTCACATCATTTTTATTGACATTTGGTCGACATAATTACAGCATAAATAGCAGCTTTGCTTACATGGACACAGAGAATCTGAATAAAAGCCTGATTGTAATAAAAATGCATCATGTAAACATGTCGTTTCGAATACTCTGATACAACCCATTTGGAAGAAATTTCATTCCACTGTTGTTGTGGTTTATGCTGTTTGACAGTCTGTCAGGTGTTCATGTCAACAGCTGTTCCAATCATGACTATTTGCTTTGGGTTATTAGGTGTCTGCCCTACATACACTTGACATGTTTATGACATATCCAACCTAAAATAATCTAAATGGACAATCAATCAAGAATATGTTCAAAGGCATGAGCAAGAACTTTGACCACTCCTCTGACAGCTTCACAGAGGAAATACTTCTGAGATATAAGGCACAAACCCTCCTAAAACTAAAGCCTCCTTTGTGAGCGTAATGATGCAGAGACCAAAGTCAGTCAGCTGAGGAAATAAATCACACACTCACAGGAGTCTCATCCTTCATTCTGTTGTCAACACGCAGATGAGTGCGTTCAGTGCAAACACTAAAATGGCCTTCCTTGTCCTGATGCTTGTGTTTCATTTTCAAACTGTGAGGAATGCATCCGAATGTATCGTCATTTGGTCATCAATGAACACATGGACATGACATATCCCATGCAACAGCACACTTCCCAATGATCGAGAAGACACTTATAAATAAAAAAAATATGCTTTTAAAGTCAATAACCTGCTTAAAAATAGACTTTTTTGTTTAGTTTTACGTAGTATCACAGTAACATGGGTGATAACTCAGTTAGTTTGCAGATGTGAGCATCATTGGTATTTAGATTTGCCAAAGTGGCACAATTAAAATTGTATAAATTTCATTTTTCAGTTCTGGTTAGATTTGTGTCACTTTGGCAAATGTAAAGGAATACTAATGAGCCTCACGTTGGCAAAGTCACAAAATGGGTTCTTTGCATGGCAGCCATTTTGGCTTTGCTCAGTTTATGTAAGTCAGGAAAGTGTGTCAGTGAATCAAAACGTACTATGAAGGTGACAAAGTTAACGGAACTCAGCCTTTAGTACTTTGATTACTTATGGCTGAGATTTTCCATCAGTGACCCGTCAAAGGCTACTGTGCATCGGTCACACTATGGGAACTGTAGTTATACTACTATTATAATCAGAAGGAAAAGACTCATGGTGAAACATCCAACAGTTGCTGAGATATTTTTGTCTGGACTAAACTGGTGGACTGACCAACATTTTCAACCTTGAAGTCTTGCCACTAGTGTGGCTAAAAATACGAATGGCCCTCTTTTCTCCGTAAAAACACACACACAGGTCTGCTTTCAGCTTAAAGAGAAGAATACATTCTTGAAGTGATTGTAAAACAGCATAGATTTATTACTTTCTGTCAAACATTTCTGTCATCACCTGCTTGTATTTGCCCCTTAGAAAGGGCAAGGAATTCAAATGAAAAAAAAAAAAAAAAAAGCACGATTTTGCTAGCAATCTTTTAAAAGATTGTATGTCTACGTTACAAACAACATGACATGAGAAATTGAGAAGCAAATCATTTGGCAAAACTGGAACAGTTAATCCAGTTATACATGCTGGCCAATTGATTTGACCTACTTTGGTTCCCATAAATCAGTTCCCATATTGTATGCATACATGAGCAGGATGTTTTTTCCTACCATACACTGTAAAGGAACCGGACAAAGGGGTAAAAACATAAATATGGTTAACAGAGGCACAAACAGGACAAGGCTACTTGACAAACAGTATCCCCATTAAAGCAACTTGTTGAATAATCAGGCAATTTTCTTTTACACGTGGCTGTACAGCTGTCATTTAGAATTAAAACCTTTATACTTGTCTGAGTGCTACAGGGGAAATGTGGTTTCATTGTTATATTGAGTCTTAACGGACGTCGAGACTCTTTATTAACATTTTTCTGTAACCTCTTAAGTGCAGGTGCGCTTTTAATTTGACATGTTGGAGTGATGGCTCATTTATCTTTTGGCTTTTGCCCTGAGCACATCAAAGCACACACACACAAACACACACACACACAAACCAACTGTACAGCGTTGAATACAGAATACGTCACACTCAAGTCTATTTTCTTTTATTAATTAACACCATTTTTACCACTGAAGAAAAAGGAGATAAAGACACATCGTTTCTGGATTAATGGCTCCATAAATCTGGAATTTTAATAACTTTATTGCATTGCTGCCTGCTGACTGACTTTGCAATGAGCTAATTTGGCTAACCTAATTATACAATGAATTGGTTAAAGTACTTAAAAATTATGGCTGACAAGGACTATTAGCAGCAGCCTGAAATAGTAGCAGTGTGAGGGGCTTTGATTCTCTGAATCCTTTGTATCCACAGTTGAGTGCAAAATCAGCCCTAATTCTTTACTACTGTACATGTGGGCAAAAAAAAAAAAGAGGCTGCCTTATGTGAAAGGGCATATTTGTGCATGTCCTCCAGGGTCCTGCTTCATTTTTCAAAAAGCAATCATTCGCAAAAAAAAGGAAGGCAGATAAATGAACACCTATGTTTCTGCAAAGTATGTGTTCATTTCGAAAGTCCTTTTTTAAAATGTCCTTACATGCCTGACGAAATCATAGCCAGACTAGTGAGATCGCCAGTCGCGTTGTTCAAATCCAATTTGATTCAACAGATTTAACTCTAGAAGATGACCCTCCCCTCCAATGTTCTTTGCTGCTCTGCTGGTGCAGGTTGATGATGTCAACACTCAGCGAATGCGAACGGACAGTGCGTGGGTCATTTACATCGGAAGTCCGAACTGGGAGGGACAAGCCAGTAGAAGACAGGAGCCAAGAAAACAACCAGAATTAACCAGAATTAAGCTCAGGACTTCATGTGACTCATTTTGTTGACAATGACTTGTTGGCAAAAGTGAATGAGGCCAGTGTCGGTGTCAAGCTGTCAGAGTTCACTGCACAATGTATACCCACTGAAATAGAGCAATATAATGTAAAACTTGACAGACTAAATATAACTCACCCTTACAATACGCCTATGGTGTTTTTCACGAGTATAAAAACAGTCACAGTGGCCATTATTCAAGACCTGCAGTATTCCAACATCTTCAACTTCCTCTTCCATGAGCGTTTATAAGAGCCTGGAAGGATGCAAATGTCTTTGTGACAAATAATCATCTGTGGAGTCTACCCACTTAAGACAGTGCTGTTATTACTGGAGGGGTAAGAATCATTTAGCATAATGTAGCATTATGTTAGTATTTGTAGCAGACAGTGTACTGTGAGTAATCGCAGTGCTGAAGTAGCCTGCGTGAAACTGCTATAAAACAAGTGAGGTACACATATGAAGCGATGGCGACACAAGTGGAACCCATTGCCTGTGGGCTCACGTTGCTTCCTCTTTTGCTCATTTTGAGCGATTTTTATGGCAGTGATCCACAAATCAAATTCAAACTGACAACTGGATTTCTCTGTGCACACATCCTAAAAAACCCATCAGAGCTGAGTCACATCGATAGAAAGAAAATTGGATGTGATTTACTTCAGCCTGTTAATCTGAATGTAGCACTGTTTAAAAAAAAATATATATTTGGTTAAAGTGACTGTTGACTTGACCTGATGCCCTGAACAGCAGTACAGCTACTCACTGCCATCCATCAATGTCCTATTTGTGATAAGAGACCAGGAGTGGGAGCAGCATCTCATCAGGAAACAAGGTCACAATTTGACTGCTGTGAATGAGTCATGTGGTTTGGAGGGAAACAGAAAAAGCAGCTTTGACTCATTAAGTGCTGGTACAGAATATTAGTTGTTAGCATATAGAAAGAAAATTGGATGTGATTTACTTCAGCCTGTTAATCTGAATGTAGCACTGTTTAAAAAAATATATATATTTGGTTAAAGTGACTGTTGACTTGACCTGATGCCCTGAACAGCAGTACAGCTACTCACTGCCATCCATCAATGTCCTATTTGTGATAAGAGACCAGGAGTGGGAGCAGCATCTCATCAGGAAACAAGGTCACAATTTGACTGCTGTGAATGAGTCATGTGGTTTGGAGGGAAACAGAAAAAGCAGCTTTGACTCATTAAGTGCTGGTACAGAATATTAGTTGTTAGCATACTGCATGGGCACAAATGTAAAAAGGTGCACGTACTATTTTATAAATGCATTAAACAAATCAGTGCACCTGTCCTTCTTATCTTTCTTCGGCAGACGCATGGTCACTGAGAGAAAAGGTCACTGATGAGGTTGTTTTTTAATTTGTCCCAAGATAACAACTGAAAAAAATAAGTCACTAAAACTGAAGGAGCCTTAATTTTTTTATTGCTGAACGCGGCATGCAACGTATTACAAGCAATCATTCTATATTTAGTGGCAATATTTACTAGTGCATTTTAGAACAGTGATATGTTACCATCATTACTGCCTTAATCTCAACAGAGGATTATGTGATAAAGGATTTATTTAATCCTCACAAGAAAGTAAGAAAGATAACCACAGAAATTCATCACCTGGCTCTGCAATTGTCTTCAGGTCTAAAGAGATTTAGAGTCTTTCAGCCTTTTTTTTCTTGGGCCTCACTTACTTAGAGCAATCTGTCGCTGAACTGGTGGATCTCCCTCTTCATTAAGCAGCCAAAAACAAGACAGCAGAGGCTAACATTTCTCTGCGGCCGCTGATAAAGAGCATAGATCAGTGGTTCTTAAAGTTTTTATACCAAGTACCGCCTGAGTAAATATCGAGCTTTCTAAGTAACATTTATTATCGCCAAAGTTAAAATACAGTGGTGTAAATCGGCCGAGCAGAGTCGGCTATATGGACTTTTCGCAGGAGGCAGATTTATTCCCAGTAAGATAATTTGCTCTCTCATCATGCTCTTCTTCCTCACATAGGTGACTCTAATTATTATTATTATTTTATTTAATACATACCGTTTCATTTTCTGTGCAATCCAGTCAAAATACTTCAGCTCCACTTCAGTCACATACAGTAGATGATATAGAACGGTAAATGCGATTTATCATGGTCATAAGACACTGACTAATTCCAGTTTTCTGCTGATAGGCACATCAGACAAGATGCTGCTGGGTGTGACATTAGGTTGTGGTAGTTTGCAGTGTTTAAGCTACGATGAGGTTGCTGTGTTTTGATCACACGTGACTCCAACCATGACCCCATAAAATTTGGAGTTTTTGGTCTGTAAACTTCTATCAAGTGTAACAGCTGTTCGAGGAAAGCAGAAGAGAAGGTCGAATCCTGAATAACACCAAGGTCACAATAAACAATATGGTTCTTTTATATCTAATTTTTCATGGCCTGAATGGAAGTTGGAGGTTTACGGGCGATGACACGGTTTCTGTGAGTGATTATTTTTTCCTGTTGTTGTTTAATTTGAATCTGACATCTTCTAATTCCCTTTTCTTGAAAACATAAATTGGCTACACAAAGTAAAACCAAGTCACTAAATGACTAAACCCTTTCTTACAGACTCCCACAACAGCAAATTATTAACAGTTGTTTTTTGTACTGTGCTGAAAGAAAAAGATTCATGTTTATATGTCATAACTGTAGCATTTGTTCCCTTTTCAGAGTCAGTCTAAATGTTATTCCAGCTGCTTCTCTGACTTCCCACACAAACACATACTTCAGTCCATCTCTTACAATATTGGTCTTGTGTTTATGATTTCGGAAAAACTGAAAACACAAACAACAGCTTCCACAACTCTTTGTATACTGATTGTCACTTTTTCTCTTGCTCACACTGGTGAAAAAGAAGCAGCCATCTCATAAAAAAAAAACCAAAATGTCGCCCACTGCACATAATTCGCCAAAAAGCTGATGTGTTGAATGTGATTTTGGAAAATGAGTAAATCAACTTCATTAACTTTTCATAATGACGCATCACTTATAACTTGGTTTAAATGGGAACTCCGGTATTTTTCAACCTGGGCCCTATGTTTATAAATGTGAGTGTGTATGTGAATGGTACTTACAAAATGTTTCACAGTTGGTCCAGTAGTTCAGTTGCGGCAGGCTGCAGTGTAATCTTACAGGGTAACAGCTCCATTCTGAGTTATATACATACAAATGGCTTGGACTGTTATTTTAAAGCAATAACATTGGTAGGGACAATCGAAATATTGTTGGGGGGCATATTCCCACCGTTTAGACACAAACCTACCCCTTGTGTATGTGTGTGCGAATGCCCCAAGAGGAGAGTGAGACGATTTTACGAGCATCAGTGAAAGCATCACAGCAGCCTTGGTAATGTTGCCAGACTCTTACAATAACAATCTGAGCTATTTAATGGTGAAAACAAGGACTTTTTTGGATATAACTCTGAATGGCGTGATTGCCCCATAAGATTACACCGCAGCCTGTCATAGCTGCCACCCCAGCTGAACTTCAGTTAATTCAATGAAAGCCAAACAATTTTATATTTTAAATTATACACTTACTAATACAAAGGGCGTAAGTTTGCGTATAGGCACAAAAGCAAATTTTTTTCTGTCTTCCCCTTTTTTTCCATGCCTACATGTTTTCTCTTTTAGACATTATGATGCCAAAAAGAGAGACAAATCGCCAGGCGACATTGGAGGGATTTTTTTTTAACCAGAGTGCAAGTGATCAAATTAAATTAAGTATGCTGATTTATGTAGGTGAAAACTTGCTTGCTACCTCAACTAATGTTAGTTAATCTTGTTTGCTAGTTTCAGTCAGCAAAGTGGACCTGGTTTCTGTCACATGTTGGCTAAAGTAATTATTTGTTGTTGTAAATAAAATATATATGGGGAGGGTGTGCAGTGACTCTACCAATCTCGGAACCAAACCTACGCCCTAACCCTAACCCTGACCTTTAATGGAAAAGAATTAATATTTTCCAACTCGGTCCACTTATTTCATGTTCAAACACAAGCACAGACACTGATACTTTCTCAGATGCATTTTGCATTTCCTGTGGGTGGAATGATCCAGAGTGATCAGGCTGCCAGAGGACGCCAGCCTGCAATCAGATTGTACTGTGCTGTTCAGTGAAATTTCATCTGACATCAAAGATGTTTTTTCACACCCCTCTAGATTTGGCTTTTTGTAAAGGATCTTTTTCAAAACCTCCCAGCTGCCTGCTGGCTACTGTGTACTCTAAAAAACACAGGAGGCGTCTTACACATTTAAATTCTGGGTCCTTCATAACCTCCTCAAAACCAGTCATATCAGATGAGCTGCATAGCCTGTGAAATATTACATTCAATGCAAATTTTCAGTCACAAATGAATTTAGGCACTATATTATTTATTGCCAAGATTTTAAAAACACTTTATTTACAAATCTTTATTTGTAAATAAAGATTTAACAGCAGTTGTTTAAAGTTAAAATGTTTTTGTTATGAGAATAACTTTTGGTTGTGACATACTGTATGTGGGGTCTGTGTTTATTGGCTTTGCAGTGGCTTCTACCTTCTTTGACTATGAGACTATGACTATGACTATGACTATGACACCATGAAAACAGGTTGGCCTGCAGCTGTTGTTGCCTGCTTGCAGCTTATACTTTCCATTGTGATGCATGGTCACAAAGTACAACCTATGTAAACGTGAAGATGCATATCAATGAGCCAGTACTTTATTGGTTCTAAAGGTTATGATGCCACATAAGTTACTTTGTACAGAGGTGATTACTGTGTATTTGTGCATTCAATATGCACTTTATCCTGCTGCGTATTTGTACATAACTACACATAATATACACAAACTTTTTTCTTGCCGTATTCTCCTCAGCTCGTATATTTTGTATTTACACGAATGTTTTTATTGTTTTGCACAGTATAACGCATGGTCACAGTTTAATTTCACTCCTGACAAATTTATACAATGCATGTGAGTGAGTCTTAAATCTTGATAACAAGGTGCATCACCTACATAAATGTTCCACTGTAGGAGAAAACCACATTCTTGAGGAGTTAAACGCAGGACCAAGCTGTGGAGGCTTGGACTGTTCATGATCTCTCTGAAACCTGTGCCAATGTTACTGTCGGCTGTTCCTACACACTTATAATGAATTAATGTTTGAAATACTAAATCTATGTCATCAGGAAATCATCACAGATAGTTGACGCTGCTCCTTCCTTCAGTTTAAGTTTGGTGCAAGAACGTTTAGCAAGATTATCAGATTATCAAGTCTAGTGTTGGTTTTAATAGCCGACAACAGAACTAGCAGTTGAGATGGAGATGCCCCACTCTCCGTCAGAGCAGTAAGAGCTACTGCTGGAGGAGGATTCGATTTACGTCGGATTATTAGTTACGTCACAAACATGGACTTTTCAGATCCACTTGGCAGAGTGCAGGTAAACAGTGATGCCCTGTGTTCACAGAAGTGGCTGAAATGCTTTTTGTGACACTTTAGTGATGTACAAATGCTGGAATGACACGGGGATACACCAAAAAGAAGCAGAAATTCGATTTTCCAGTGAATGGGACCTTTACATCTTACTCTTTCTAAAAATAAGCCCTTTTGGAGTCATCAACCTCCATGAAACACATACAGACTGGCATTTGTCCATATTCTTTCTCTGGTGGGAAAATTACTCTTCACTTTTCACTCTTTGGGGTATTTTAGAGATCCAGTGGGCCTTTTTCTTGACTGATGTAAAGGAAGTGATTGTGACTGCACAGCCCCTGAGGCACTAAAAACCTTTCCATTGCTCCCTGTGGCCTTCACTTCACACAGTAACTATAATCATTTATTTACCAGTGATCTCACTCCTGTCTGAGACACTTTAACAGATGCAGAGAATGCCAGGCAACTGTTACATGCTTATGCCACATATTTATTTGAAATTGATGTCCATTTTACTTATATGATAAAGGAGAGGTTAAAGTCATGGAGACACCAATGGCTTATGCAGATTTGAGAAAATTCATTCTGTATTTGACAATAGATACTGAATCGTTCCTGAGTTTACGGTTTATCTGCAATCTCTACTTTTGATACACTTTATATAGGTTGTACATGCAGTCATGAGTTTATTGAGTCCTTGATCAAAGCAACACTTCCCTAAAAGCACAGATTAAAACTTCAGTGGTAGTGATTAGAGGGGAGGACATTGGTACATACACATATTTTCACAAGTTATAGAAAGAACAAACAAGTGATCAAATGTGATAAGAAGGCAAGTCTAAAAACTCTTGAACTTGCAAGAATCACAATACCCGGTTTAAAAAACACGCCACAAGATAAACTGATCGTGGTAAAGGGCCAGGCCTGTTTCTATATATTTGACCATACAATAATACCATTTTGATCTGTTAATTTACTGTATTGCCTCTTTACTTTTTGTAATTAGCAATAAATTAGTCAACTGTGCTTTTTTACCAATTTATTTACTTATTTAAACCTGCATTGCTTAACTTTTGATGATTTTTCTTGTTGATGACCCTATTTCATTCTACAATTTTGCTGTGGAAAAAAAGCATTAACACAAATAAACAATATGTGTATAAACAATATAATTGCTACATTAAAGTCTATTCGGGACCCAGGAGCAGGTAGGCTAGGAGACAGGAACAGTTTTAACAATTTATTAAATTCACAGAACAACAACGGACTGACAACCACCTTGAGGGAAGAAGGCAGTTTCAGTCTCACTGTCGTTGGTGTCGTGGTGGGAGACCAGGTGAATGGGATCTTGGATGAGGTGAGTTGTGCAAGGAGAGCTGCCACCTTACTATAATTTCAAATGAAACGGGGGACAAAAATTTGCAAAAAAAAAAAAAAAAAAAAAATTGGATAGGCCAATCTGCCACTTTTTGGAATTTTGGAAGGGTTGGCCCAGATGATGGGATGTTAAATTTGCATTTCTCAGCCTTGTCAAATAGTTTGTTGGTTAGTCCAAACGGTATAACCAGCTGTTTAAAATGGCCTATGGAGTGTTAACTGCGATTTTCTATTCATGAGAAAAGGACAGTGAACAGTTACAATCCAGTAACGAGACACAGTGAAGTCAGCATTTGGATCCTAACAGCAACAGTGAAGAACAATGGAGTCAGTAGACATACGAAGGTGAGGCTCTAGCACATGGGGACACAATACTAAAAAGACGAGAAGGATAAGACAGCAGACATTAAGACAGAATCAAATATTAGTCTGCCTGCTACAGCAGTGCACTACAGTAGACCAAACAAAGTTCTATAAAGAGTGAATTTTCTAGTTTTCTGATTAAAAATGACCACAACAGCACAGTTATGCACAGCACAGTTATGGTATCAGTAGGAATGTATTTAACCACGTAACTTAATTTTGGTTTTGTGACAATACCACTGCACCATTTCGGACTATATATTCTATTGACAAAAATACAAATGTTCTATTTTTTCAAAACCCTTAAGTGTAAGGGGTTATAAGAGTGAAGAAAAAGCTCCAACATAAAATATGTCTTCTCTTCTCAGATTCCCCATGTTAATTATGAGACAGAGGGTGACACAAAAGTCAATCGCTCTCATACTGAATTTCCATTAATCCTGAACCTGTCTATAAAATCAAAGACAGAGCAGTTAGTTCTAACAGAGCACTGAAGCAGGATCTATGTCATGCATCGATTCACTCTGTTCAATAAGTTACTTTGATAGAAAAACCCAGTGGGTTATTTAAACACATCAAGCAGAGAGAGAGATTAAAGAATGCAAGACAGAGACAGCAGCGAGGGCAACTTAGCTGCTCTCTTTGATGGCTTTATTTACTTAACCCTCAGCACAACCCTCATTCATAAATGTCAGGAATGACTCTGCGCACCGTTTAAAAACCCAAATGTCAGCCATACACCAAACATAGGCTGCACTCCTGCGTGCATGCAGCCGCATAATCACCGGTCAGCAGTGACCATTTCAACCCAAAACACACCATTATAGAGCGAGAGATGCGTTTCAGCGTTCGTCCCACATCTGTCATCGCTCAGAACGCTCCACACGCCTCCTCTGCTCTCCCGCAAGATGTGCCAGCACAGCAGACAAAGTCTGTCATAACACTTGACTTGTGGTTTAACAGACTATAGCAACACTGGAAGGTGGTAAATGAGATTGCTTTCTTTATTTGTATTTCTGCCTTCACGAATAAATCAAAGTGAGAGCATGCACGTTGCACAGCGTCCCTGAATAAAAATCAAGCTGCCCTGTGGTTACCCTGCATTTTTTTTTTTAAAGGGATAACCACTTTGATTTTAAATTCTGTTGGACATTGGGTTTGTCAGGAAGGCAAAAGTGTCCAGTTTCACATTGCGTGTGACAGCTGAAGGTAACTGAGACAGAGAGTCACAGAGGGGTTGAGGGAAAGCGCTGCTGTCAAACCACTCTGTCAGGTTTTGATGTGACAAAAGGACCGAAGAGCTCAATTAAAAGGCCATTATTGTGTAAGTAAATCAGCACCTATCAGCCGTGTCACTTCAAACAAATGATCCCCACTCTAATTGACTGTATGCATGATATTTAACTGTAGTGATGAAGATAAAGAAGGCAGTTCACGTTAGCAGAACATCAGAGAACTAGAGAGGAATTATTTCAAATTAAAGCTGTGTTTCGTCTTCCTGTTGTGCACGGTGATTATTTACAGGCTAATTCTGACAAACAAGTGTAGCCAAAATGTAAAGAATCATGAATTATTCTGCTGATCACCCACCATACCTCCTTTTAGACTGTGGTGACAGAGTGCTCTATTTAGGAAGTTGGACTGTTAGATTGTCTAGGGTCTAATTTATCTCCCCAGGATGAATTCATGAATGTGAAGTAGTGCCATATTTCACACATATCCCCTCCCGCGGATGGAATATTATTACCAATGCCCCAGAAAGTTGTGGAGGGAACCGTTTTTCACCTGAACAAGCATTACAGTGTCATGTTGAACATTATTCACTGTGTGCGGAGCGGTCTGACATGCCGTGAAATATTTTCTGTGCTGCCCTCAGATTTCTGCTGAAGTAGGACAGTTTCCCCTCCAGCTCCAAATGTATGACGAACTTTAGAGGGAGAAATAAAGCCAAGATTTTCCATAGCATCGTAAAAGAGAGATCACTCTTGATATCAGTATGTATTACTCTGTTTCCCACTGGTGACATCCTGCTGTTTCACTCCCACTCATATTCATTTGGGATGTTGGTTGATTCAGTCCAGAGGTATTGATATTGTCTGTTAAAATAATTAAACTTAGATGCATATCTAACAAACAGAGTCAAAGTCAAGGTTCTGTTTAATTAATTAGTTTTGATATCAGGAACTTTTGTTGCTATGATGATAAATAAGTCTGGGTCATATCACCATTTGTTTGCCATCCTGTTTTAATACTTTGGCCCATGACTGTACAATATGTAAGTGAGTAAGACAGTATTTGACATCATTGCATTCCTTCATATCTACCATACGTGGTAGAAAGTGCATATTTTAGAGTGAGCTAGGCAACATACATACATGTTATTGATCAGTAATTCCATAATAACCTTTTAGCATAATTTAAATGAAATGATTTGAGAAAGACCTTGACTTCTACACCTTCTCTAGGCTCTGTTTTCAGTGTACAGGAAATCTGTGCATTGACTGATCAAGACTTCTAATCCTGCAATAGCAATGGCTATTGCAGGATTAGACACAACTGGCTACACTCCTGTGAAACCTAAAAAAGGAAAACAACTCTCAAAAAAATCTACAAAAAACTAAAAACAGAATATTAAAGGTTCACATTTTATAGCTTAACACTTTTGATAATTCTCGTTCGACCAAACATAATTCGTTACACAATGTAGAAGGTTTCAGTGGTCCTCCAGCCAACTCTTGTATCATCCTGATTAGTTTTTGCCACTGTGCACTTTTTTTTAAAAAAAATATATCCCACACCTATGCTACTTTTTCCTTTGTTTTGGTAATGGGTGGGTTTGATGAAGTTTTGCAGCACAAGAAGAGGTGATCAGTGCAGCAGATGAAACAACCAAGAGAGCAACAGGGAAAATACAGTATATTCACATACCAGAAAGGATGTCGTTCTTCTTCATTTGTTTGAAAGGCCTTTTACTAAGGCAAAGAAAACCAAATATATTTTATTTCAAATCACTTACAAACCTACTTATGGGCAGTACATTACACAGTAGACCTGTAACAGCTCAGCATCTGTCTGTCCATGCTCATCTGTTGGAAGAGGGTTAAGGACAGACAGCCTGAATCCCAGAGGGACTAAATAGTCACATCAACTATTTTTTTTTTGTCACCATCTTGCCCTCTGCAGCTTCGACTAAGCCTTACAGACTGATGATAATTAGCATGTTAGCTTCAGTTGTCACTTCTGCAGCAGTGTTCAGTGGTTGCTGGCCAGAAAAAAGAAAGCAGCTGCCACATCTGGTAAAAAAGACTTAAAATTTAATGTGTTATTTTGCGGGTAAAGGCGTAAGTTTTCTACTCACTTCCTGCCAAATGGTGCCGTAAATTACTCACAGCTTGGCTGCATAGAGCCTGCACAGGTCCTCATGTCTAATGTATCTGTGATGTACTGTACATGTGTGTATGTGTGAGTATATATATATGTGTGTGTGTGTGTGTGTGTGTGTGTGTGTGTGTGTGTGGTGTTGCAGAGAGGTTAGTGAGTAGTGTCACATGGATCACACAACTAAAAGCACTTTCCTCTGGCGTCATTCGTGATAAATAGGTTTCACAACAAGACTGAGCGTATATTATATCAACTGTAAGGTGTGCACACTGCTGGGACTATAATTCTACTTCTTTACCTGAAAAAAAATTGAACTATAGCACTGTATATTTCCCTGCTCGACACATTTACGAGGCCTCCCTGTTGTATAAACTCAGTGATTGGTATTTCAAAGCACCTTGTCAGAGTGAGTACTGAGTGCTGCCAGCTCCCTCAGCAAACAGCAGGGGCACTTCAGACAGGGAGAGTAAGACTGAGAGAGTTATTGTCTTTGCAAAGTTGAGTGCCTATTAAAAAAACTCTCTTGTGTGTGTAAATTTATAGTGTTTGTGTTCACTGCTGTTAAAATCAAAACCATGGCCTGGCCATGGCCGATCATTCCACTGATCCAGTTGGGAAAAATTTGTGCCTTATTACAGGAAAGCCCCAATTGTTGGGAAACAGTGGCCCAACAGGCAAAAATTACAATAATTTTGAGATAAAAGGGGCCTATTCTTTATTAACATTGACAGTTGAGATGAATCATCAAGACAGAATGTCATAACTGAAGTTCTGAGCAGAGTTTTGGTCACATAGTACATTTGGCTTCTACCCCCCAGCTTTTCCCTCTTCTTTTTGTCTTCTTTCACCGCATAATAAGTCTTGTCTCAGTCTGTCTGAAAAAAAATGTTTAGATTTTATTGACGCTTCAGCTCAGGGGAACCGTTGTTGTCGAAGTCTCGCCCCTTTTCAGAGGATCAAAGAAATGGATAAGCCACACAATTCACGGCCCGCCATGTGCTGACATGTGCTCAACAGCATGACACAATAGGCACACACACCAAACCAAACATTTCCACTTTATACATAGCTGTAAAGAAAAAAGGACTGATAAATAAGGATAATAAAGTTTTGATGGGTTCAACCGATCAAAAAGCTTGTTGCGCCATTACTTGTCATCATTTTAGCACCATGACTAAGAATGTGAAGAAAACAGAAAAGCTAAAACTGGCCTCCCTTTGTTTTTCCAGTAGAAAACTTCCTGGCTGAACCAAAAATAGCAGTGAAATATAAACTTGCATGAAAGAATAATTTTACAGTCATTCAATGTTAAACAATACAATTGTTTTTCTTATAATTTATATATTTTTTATTTATTTATTTGTTGTCTTCTTTTTTTTGCCGGTATTGACTAGACTACCCATGAGCATGTTTGTGTAAGTGTGAGTCCTTTAAAATGAAAATAGTTTAGTAGCTTTTCAAATAAGCCTTTTATATGTATTTTAGGCAAGGGCCTTGCTTTACACAGGCCACCATCTTGTGCTGCCATATTTGTACAGAAGCCCAAACAGATGTGCATTTTGCCCTTTTAAGCTGAAACTTACTACACAACTAAAGAAGAACAGTTCATAAAACAACAAAGAGGAAATAGGAAACAACAGAGTGGAGAGAGCGTTCATATTTGTGGGTGTGAGGTGACCACCATATGGCACTTTTCCACTTTACAATTCTAGCATAGCTCAGCTCGGCTTGGCTTGACTATACTGTTTTTTTTTTTTCTTTTGATTTTCCATTAGGACTAGTACCTGGTACTTCTATTAGTACCTGCTCTAGCGAGGTTCTAAGTGAGCTGAGCTGATAATAAAATGTTACGCCAACAGACTGCTGGCCACTGATTGGTCAGAGAGTGTCGTCACTGGAAGAGTCATCTACGTTTAACAAGCAAATTTCTAAAATCTCAATATTTAACAAAGGAGTCTGGTGTATTTAATAACAGCACTGCCTAAAGCCGGTGATCGTGAGCCGAATCACGAGCCATTCAGCCATAGTTTAGTTCAGGGACTGTGTCACATGGAGTCTGTGCTTCAGTCATGCAGGAAGTACTGAACTAATCTTTATATTTAACTGATTCTAATAATTCAGTACACCAAAAAATCCTGTTTTGCTCATCACCAGTTTGTGTGTGAGTCGCGTATAAAACAACATCATGGCTATTTTGCGCAACCGCGCTATGATGACCTCGCCCACGTTGAAGAGGTACTATAGTAATGGAAAAGACATGCCTGATACCAGACTGAGTACAGTGGAGCTGTGCCGAGCCATGCTAGAACAGTATAGTGGAAAAATGCCAATAGTTTTCTCTCCTTGGGAAAGGGAGGCGAGAGTGGAGAAGTCCTCCATTTGTTGCAATCTGCAGTCTCACCATTAGATGTCACTATTTAATACACAGTGGGCCTTGAACTCAAACAAGCTTCCGCAGTTGCTGAATAACTTTGACCTCAGTAAAAAAAAATCCCTCAAAAATCTTCTGAACTACTCTTATCCTATAATTGTCAATATGACTGTCAAAGAAAACTATCTTTTTTATTTAAAATTGTGGGGTTTTTTTTTATATAAAAATTCTAATTACTTTGTCATGTTTTGAGTTTAGAATAGGAGGTGAACCTGTCATTATAGTCAGCCAAGAACAACATGTAAATGGCCACAATCATCAAATGAAGTTTTTTAAATTAGGCTGCCACCCAGAGCACACAGAGGAATATTATTTTGACACTCCGTCACCCGCTGCGGGGAAACGGCCCTTTTTGATGTATGATCCGCCAAGGCTTGCATCTGCTGGCAGATTTTATCAGCAAACAAGACAGGCAAGCAGAGCGCAGACTAAATAAAAGGAGGCTGAATGATAAAAATGTCAAGGATTATCTTCACTTTGCGGGGAGCTGTGATGTCGTATCAAAATGGGTTCCGTGGAAATGATTTGGCAGGAAGAGAAGGGATGAGGGGGGAGGTGGGATATAACAAGAGAGGGTTAGGTTGTGAGTATTTGTGTGTGTATGCAGCAGTGTATGCACATGCCAGTTGTAGACTGTAAGGACAAATAATGACGCAAACATATCTTTGTGAGGAGATTTTGGCTGGTCCTCACAAATGTATTTGCAGGTTTTTGAGGGTTCGGACTTGGTTTTAGGATTAAGGTCAGAATAGGGTTTATGTTAAATTATGTAGATTAAGGGTTAGGCCTTGGTATTCAGTTGTGATTGTAAGGTTAGGGTAATGAATTATGTCTATGAGTGTCCTTAATAAAAATGCTATAAAAGAATGTTTGTGTGTGTCTTTGGTTTGACTATTCAAACTCTTCCGCTCTTGATTTTTTTTTTTTTCTGTAGACATTAATCTCATTACTGTTAATTTGCAGAGGCATTGAGGAGTCAGCATTAGGCGACAATTCATGATGCTACTTCCACTTTATGCATAACTGAGAATAATTAGACAAAAGGCCTATTGTAAGCAAGACGGTCACTTGCATTCCTCTTCATTTTACAACTGACCTCACACACTGTAACTTCCAACCATGTATCCTTGTTTTGACCTCTGATCTGGTGAGTTTAAAACCTGCCAAACATATGAGCTGTTGATAAATCAAAGCCATTTCTGTGTTCTCCCCTCAAACAGAGGCTCCATTTGTTCCAGACCGCTCCATCATCGGGGATGTAACATGCTCTTATATCATCAGCAGCACTGCCATCTCTCTGACAGGGTGACAAATGAGAGCGTTGCCTCTGGCACATCAGCCCATGTGTCGAGTACATAAAGGTATTTGGGAGCTGAGGTTCCCAGAACTGGAGTCAGTAAAGGTGTTACTATTCCCAGTTGATGACCATCTCCAGGAAATGGCTGGCATTCAGAAGAAAACACTGTTTGCCACATTAGGTTGTCTGGTGAAGTTTGTATGGCAGTCTGGCAATGTTATTCCAAAGATTAAAATCTTCTGAACCAAAACTACAGAACTTGATTTTTTTTTTTTTACATGGTAACAAATCATAACATATAAGTGTTTTAGCTGCTTAAGTTGCTTTCACCATTTTAAAGAAATCACTGTGACGATAACCATTTACAGGTTATTAATGTGGTTCTGTTTAGGCAGAAATCCCACCTAGTTAGCACTCAGAAAAGATCATGGTTTTTTATCATGATGTCATAACATCCTTTGCATGGAAACACACCCCGTGTGTGGTCTTAAACTGTGTGGCGAGTCCTTGTGGACTGGAGTTTCCCCTTATAAAACCGAAAATCACAAAAAAAAACAACAACAACAACAACAACAAAAAAAAAAACAGTTGAACTGTAGTCTGCTGCTTTGGAGGTGGTCATTTACTTACTGTATATGCCACATCCATGTGAGAATTTAGCCTTGATTACTTGACAATTTTGTCATAAATCAAGAACAAACGTAATCTTATGGAGACTATTTTAAAATACATAACTGAGAATGCAGCTTAGTTATGTGGAAACATAACTAAGCTGCCAAGACAGAACCAAGGCAGAATTGGAGTTTGGTTTTCACAGTTGAAGGGAAAAAAAAAAATTTTTGACATGTTACATTAAAACACACTCAGAGTAATATTTTTAATCTTATAAGTAACAGTTTAATTTCAACCCCAATCTGAGACTCTAGCCTGTGATAGTAACCACCTCTACAAGAAAGATTCATCTATTCATCTATTTTATTTGGAAATGACATAATTGGGAACACACTTTAAAATTAAAGAAACATGTTGATTTTACTTTGTTTACTTTCTGTGAGTCAGACTGCACTAGTGAGCTGCTACCAGTGAAGGATGTGAAGCATTTAAAGGATTGTGTGATTACTGTTTTGTCACTGCTGTCTCGGTTTGTGTGTATGTGCGCTGCC
Organism: Brachirus orientalis; assembly: GCA_016785285.1. Lineage (NCBI taxonomy): Eukaryota > Metazoa > Chordata > Actinopteri > Pleuronectiformes > Soleidae > Brachirus > Brachirus orientalis. Next base: position 3,494,175 of record JAFBJR010000905.1, read on the forward strand.
TAAGTGCTGTCATTTTGCTGTCAGCCTGCCACTTAACATTGAACGCTACAGCCCCGCTCCTCTATCTGTCGATCACATTGTCACGAGGTCTGACAGGGAGGATTAGAGCAGACGACGCACAGATTTCTCTCTCTCTCTTTCTCTCTGTGTGTGTGTGTGTGTGAGTGAGCAACTGTAGCAAAACACTTTGCACTCTTCACCCATGACCCACATCTTTTTCAACACAGGGCCTGAAGGAAATGGAAGGGGTTTCAGGTATGAGGGCCAGTGTATGTGTCAGTGTGTCACTCTAACCTTGTCATCCACGCTTAGCTGCAACTAGACTGCCTGTGGATTATCACTGTCATCACCTGAAAGGAATGCAACTCAGTCTCTTTCTGTCAGATTCACTTATTTGATCTTTGACATGTGACAGACACACACAGTAAGTAACGTCAGCAGAGACGGCCAGGCTAAAGGCTCAGTTGTGGATCATTTGAGGGAAAGTGGAAGTTGTAATAACAAGAGGAATTTGCAGGAGCTTGCCTCTTTGTTTGTTATTCCGCATCTTAATGCTGCCCTTCCTCTAAGACCTAAAAAGACATGAAGCAAGTCCTAATAAAAGAGGGATACACAAAGACAAGGAAGATATTAAGTGAAGAGAAAAACCTGTTGCCACACCAAGTGGAAGTGTTGCTTAAGAGTGGAAAGCACATCTTAGCCTTCGATGTGAAAAGGGTTGAGTGTATGTGCTGCGTCACACCTCTTACCCTACTGGAATAAAACAAAGCACAGACTTTGTTTCTGTGGCTCACCAACAGTGACATCTGGAAAAGTCGTCTCCACTCTCCTCGGCCCGCCTCGACAAGAAAACATTTTCTGTCTGGCTGGAGATCAATAGGTTGTCTGACAACAAAATATTTACCTCTCAAGTCTTTCAGGCATTTTTTTTTTTAAAGTAGATTCAGAAGTTGTCCATGTGTTTGTGAGATTAACAGACAAGGACAAAACAATGGGGAGGGATGAGAGATGAAGAAGGAAACAGAAAAGTTTTCTTAAAGGTCACATCGAATGGTCTTTTTGAACCAAAAATCGAGATTACTGATGTCTACTTAGATAAATTAAATAATATTTATGGTCAAACACCTCATAGTCTCTTCAGATGAAGCCAGTTTATTGCTGCTCTCTGCCAGCCTCTGAACAGGCACTCTATTTTTGCGCTAATGCCCGCCCCTCAGAACACTGAGTCTCTTGTGATTGGCCAGCTACCAGCTGACTGACTGCTCCGCGGTGCTTCTTCTTCTTCTTCAGGTTGAATGTTCACGCCCACGACCGGGAGTAGCTGTTGGGGGAGGGTTCATCGCACTGCAAATGTGCTAGTTAAGTAATTAAACTCGACTTTTCAAAACCGCTTGCTCGAGCGCAGGTAGACAGAGAAGCCCTTCTTTTCTCACAAGTCTGAAGTGTTTATTGTGACACTTTAGTGATGTTTAGATACAGGAAGGACACAGGGACACACCAAAAAAACATCAGAAATTTGATTTTTCCAGAGAATGTCCCCTTTAAAATGTAATTGTACAGAAGGTGACTAATTCTGGGGCAGCAAACACAACGCAGACACATGAAATAAATGATAACATTAGGAGTTTTAACATAAATTATGACATTAAGAGTTGTGTTCGTGTTCGCCTGTGGGATGCGAGTCCTATTTTTATTCACTCCCTACCAATTCCTAAGGGAAGTATTTGGCTGTTTAGCCGCTGAATGCTCCTCTGTGTTCACCAGAGATTCTCTCTGTGTGTCTCTTTGCTGTGTGGTGCAGAGCAGGTGGTGTACAGTGGCTTTTTTAGATCCCGTTCACTGAAAACAGCTGCCTGCTACGGCCGAACACAACACCACGAGAGTGAGTGGTGTGAAGCAAAACAGCACATTGTTTCGCCAGACAGCGAAACAATGAGCCACTCAGTTTATGTGTGAGTGTGCTTTTCACAGGCGCTATGCTTTCATCTGTGCGCTGCACTAATTTCCAAATACCAGCTATAGAAAATAACACTGATCATTCCCTTCCACGAATATGGAAACACGGCGATGATCATTTTTATAATAAGAGCATGATGCGGCACTTTTCCACATGAGGAAAAAAAAAGTTTGTTTTGCAATATATTGTCTGTTAAAATAAACCATCATCATGGCTTCAACTCAGATTTTTATACACAACTTCCTTCACAACAGGTGAACAGGTTCTTTCTTTCTTTCTTTCTTTCTTTCTTTCTTTCTTTCTTTCTTTCTTTCTTTCTTTCTTTCTTGTTTTGACTCTACCCGTCTCTGCCGCCCCTTCATGCTGGCCTGCTGTCCAAGCAGCACTTTAATAAACAGGACCCGGGGAGCAACATGCTTTTGAATGGCTGCATCCTGCTGGCAGGATCTGAGCAGGCTGTTTATGGAGGGGCTTGTCAGCTGTTACCACTGGGATGTTGCAGCATGTGGAAACAGTGGGGTGAGTCGGCCTTTGATGCCTCTCCCTCTTGGTCCTCCTGCTCTACTCTTCTGTTCTTCTGTCTTCTCTTTGATGGAGTTCTGTGAAGTGTTCGACAGCGACAGGAGGCCGACATATCAACACCCACACAGGAGGAGGACAGACGAACACGCACACACACGCGCACACACACGCACACACACGCACACACACATACTGTAGCTACAGTGTTCTTCTCCAAATAGTTTCCTCTTGCTACAGTAAAAAAGTGCTCTTAAACCGCTCTAGACCACAGAATGCACATAAAAATGGATGTTGTCACTGGTCTAGGAAATGAGGCCAATATGGAAACCTGTGTTCACTTCAATGGTTTTCAGACCATTGACTGCACTGGTTGAAACTCGAGAAGTACGCTGTCAGGATACCAAGGACTGTCCACAGCCCTCATTGGGACAGGTTGGCCGTTGTCAGTGTCAACAGGAGCCTTGCCGATATTTTTACAGAAAAAATCATGTTGAATTGCTGTCACTATCTTTGCAGTCCAGTGTTTAGCAAACACTGGACAACTACTGGTGCATGGATGTTGCTTGACTGGCAGCTAAGTATCTTCCACTAGAGGATATCAACTTAACAAGACCAGGTTTAACTCCCCATTCAGGGCATTTTTTGTCTTAAAAATTGCAACCAAACTGAGAGGAAATTCTTTTAATTCTTTTAGCTACTGATTAGGGAGTTTACGAGAAAATAACGGCGGAAGTTACAATTGCTGAGCTGAACTACAATTATAAAAGGTACAGTGTAGATCAACAACAGTCCGCAGAGACAAAATGGGTTCTGAGAATTCATTTGTAGTCTGAGCTGACAGACCTCTACTCATTAACCCACTGTTCTATGATCACAGGGCATTAGAATTAGGGTCATCGTCAATGCCAAGTGGAAAGAAAACATTGTCAAGATTACATTTATGTCACGATGCAGGTGATTTGAAAAAGGACTGATGTGTGAAGTGCCCAGAAATGTGTGTGACAAGTAGTAGGAGAAGGAGAACACAGAAGAGACATACTCGAAGCAAAGGTCAGAACTGCTCTGTCAGCATCACAGGCGGGTTAATTTGACATATTAAGGCGAGCTGCTGGTGCCAAAAGCTCAGGTCAAACACAGAGCAGCTCCACATGCTGCCATGTGTTCTCAGTTTGGCGAAAGTCCACAAGGTCAATTCCTCTCATAAAACATTTAATTGGGCTTTGAATGCAAAATACACAGATTGTGTTGATAAACGTGGCAACCGTTTTCCTCCGTGGGTAAAGTTGTGAATGAAACTGTTCAATATCCTTAGTTCCTGGCATTTCACTTCTTAAAGGATCATTGTCAAAATGCATTTACATCTACTCTGCATGAATGAGGAGAGCTCAGTGACTCGCACATCCCTCTGTTTACTATGAAGTCATTATCTGGCAACAAAAATTAGCACAGTAACCTAAAATCTGCCTATATGAGCACCAAAAGTTCCCTGTTTATATTTAAAGAGAGACTCAAAAAGAAAAAAAAATCCTCCTGCCAATCAAGTGATATCCTGCAAATTTCCCTTATATAACTACCACAAATAATAATCATAATCTTTTTCTGCTGCTGGTATGTATATTGTGTTACCTCCAGTTAGGCTAATTAGCTGCTTGGCTGTAGCTTTATATTGACATATAAATATGACAGTGATCAATCCTTCTTATATTAAGTTTGACAAGAAAGAGTTTCATTACTTATATCATGAACTTCAATTAAAAACAGACTTTACACAACAAAACAGTATGTGCACACAGTAAAAGTGCCCCAAGGATGTGACTCCTAGCTACATCTCCAGTCCATATCTGTATACACAATCCTTATAATCTGAGTCATCTGGATTTACATGGAAAATAAAACTGACTGCAAGAGTAGACAAACATTTCATGAAGCCAGATTCCAATGAACTGTCTACAGCAATCTTCCCATAACAAAACTGATGATGACACTGATGATCTATATTTAGGTTTTGAAAGAAAATCACTGATTGGACAATCCTTACGATGCTTTGAAAAACACTTTATATTTTCTTTTATAGTAGATAAAACACCCAGTGTTTTAGTTTCAAAAATATGGGGTAATGAACTTCAGGTATGCTGCTCCCTCTTCATTTGATTTATGGCACTTTGGAAATGAACTTTTCACCCAGAGAGAAGTGGAGTGAAGCTCAGTTGCACCCTGAGCAGCTGTTCCATCTGGCAGAGGAACACAAAGCAAGCTCATGGTTTGCGTTAGGGAACTGATGTCTGAAACGACTTAAATCTGAACACATTTGACTTTTGGCACCCTCGTCTTCTTCCAAGGACACAAATCTAAACCAGCGAGAAATCTGCAAGTTAAGAAATAATTTCTCCTGACGTTTGAGAACAGTGTCGTGCATGTTTTTCTTCACAGGAAATGTTGAGAATGACTGAACTTCAGACATTAGGGCGAAACATGAAGTGCCGCATATAATTGCACTTCAGAAGTGCTTGAGATTTTCCATGTAATATCACTTAATACTTCTACTTCACTACATTTCAGACATAAACAATTTACTTTTTTGTTACACAAATTCAATCTAAAAGATGTAGTTGCTCTGCAGAAGAGAATGTCAGCCTCTAAAGTATGACCTGCTAAAAGCTGCTATTATATGTCGATATTATCTGTGTTAAGTAAAATACTATGCTATAACAAATGTATGCATGTTAGGCACAGTGGCACAGTAGAACAATGGTTTGCTTACAGCAACAAGGTTCTATCCGGCTTTAAGTTGGTAGAAACTCTTTCTGTCTGTATGAGTTTGCTGCATGGCCTCCAACTTGCTCCAACAGTGCAAAAACATCCAAGTTTAAATAGCGAATCCTTTTTACCTCCTTTTACCTGCTTGTGATTGCATAAAAGGTTGTTTGTTTCTATTTGTCAGTCTATGATAAGTTGGGTGTTTCGTGTATACCTCACTTTTCACCAAATGTCAGGCAGGAGAAGACTCCAGCTGGGGCAGAACCTTAAAACACAAACAGAAGATAATAGATTTTGGATTGCAACGTGTTACATCATCAGTGTCATCTCCTATTAGTTCTACTAACTCCAGTATAGCAGAAAGAAGTGAATCAAGAAGTGAATCAATAAGATAAATGGAGGGAACAGCGACAGTGTGCTAGTAATGTGAGTGGCTGAAAACAGGTTGGTGCATAACTTAAAGTGACACAACGTAGTTTTTGCTCTCTGGATCCCCCTAAAGAAAACAGTAAAGTCTGTTGCAACTGTCGTGAAACATAAGCTGTGCATTTGTTGACAAACCAATGATAACAGAGAACTTCAACAAACGCACCACTACGTGAATAACTTTGAATTCTGAAACATGAACAGGGAACAACGTGACTTCAATAACACCACCTGATCCACAGCAGGTCCAACACACTATGTTTAGTTTGTAAACAGTAACAGAGGCAGGTCACTATCACTCCAACATCCCTCTGCTGACGCCTTTGAGTGAAAGCAGGGCCAATATTCACCCTTGTCCACCATCTTATCCTATCACTCTCTCACTTTTTGACTAGTCTGACAAAATCTTCAAACTTTTTGATACCTGTGCTGTCTCATCCATTTTCAATGAAAGCACACCTACTGTATAACTTTCACCTCCAAACTTATGCAAGCTTCACTCACTCGGAGAGCTGTAATGTATGCAGTGAGCAGCAGCAGAAGTTGGTTTCACATTGGTTCTTGGAAGGAACCGAAACAAAGTTACATAGTGCCAGTACAGGTGATGGAGACCCTCTCAGGCTCTGATGAGGGCGCTAATCAAACTGTTATAAGTAGACAAAAAGTTCAAAATATATGTGGAGACATTATTTAACAGTTGAAATACTACATGGAGTTGCTTGAAAATTTTAGAAGTGAATTGCACTGCTCAAAAAAACCTGGTCAGTTAGTAGTTTGGTGGGATACATGCCTCCTCCCACCCGTGTGGTACTGGTGTATACACAGAAACGCTCCCTCATTTGGGTCTGATGAAGGACGCAGCATACAAATGTTACATCATTTCTTTTCATAAGAGAACAGACATTGAGCTAACGATGACATCAACAGCAACAAAACTCACCAAAAGTTACACAGTGCAGCTTTAATCACTGTACAAAAGACACAAAACAAAACACTTGCAGCATCAGTGCGAGCCCTGAGCCTGTTTTCCAGAGACCATGTGGTACTATGTGTGTAGGTGACAGGTACGGAGGGTTTTTAACATCCTGTCTGCTGCAGAGCCTTTTTTTAAAAATGAATATAAATTCACTTATGTTATGTAATAAAAGTTTGACATTTCCAGGAAAGTTAGAAACACAATGCAGTCTTATGGGTTTCCATGGCCACGTTTGGCCTGGCCCATGGCCGAGCACCGGTCCCTGGCCTGTGATGCACGGTTTTCCACTGCTGCGAACAGCACCAGATGAGAAATTTAAAGGAAAAGGTAAAGTAAAATCATCACTGGTAAGTTATATTTAACTTTGAATTATTAATTTTATTTTAAGCAAAAGGATGGCCATAAAGAAACCCAAATCCACCAGAGAAAAATAAAAAAAACATACCCATAAATATACAAAGATAGTTTTGTGAGGTCCTGTGGAAGAGCAAGGTGCCTATTACCCTCTGTGCTCATAGGGCCAGTTTTTTCATCTGCCTTTCCATGAAGCCGAGGTCTTCTTGACTCTAATGTTGATACTTTGTGGATTTCAAACTAATTTCAAACACAGTTCTTAAAACTTTGATAAATATGAGCCTTGAAAACTTATTCCACAACTGAAAGTGACTGAAAATTAGTTATCAACTTAACCAGCGTGGGAGACTCTTCAGATCTCATAATATCAACCAAAGCAGACAGCAAAAAAAAAGGAAGATGAGACAAAGGCAGATAGCAGACTAAATCATTAGGACAGCACTGTACTGGGTAAAAACTTGAAGCATTTTGTGATGACAGCAAATCTCCACACCTGACACACACAGCGAGAGAGACAGATGATTTACTTCAGATTAAAGAACAACAGACACATTGTTCTCTCATCTTTCTTCCTCTTTTCTCTCACCCCATTTTTCCCTCCCCTCTGTGAATCATTGATGCCATTCATGCCCCTGAAATGTTACGCCGTTGTGATTTTCTTCTCCTTCTTCTTCCTTTGTTTCTCTGTTCGCTTTTTTCTCTCCAAACCCCAAGCGTTCCCGGGGCACTGGAGGCTCTCCTCTCAAGATTTTCTTTCCGCTCAGATTAAGTGTGACAGATTAGCAAAAGGAGCACATGACAGGAGTTCAGACGGCAGACAAGAATAAGATCAGACATGTGATGCGATATTAAGAGGTCATAAGAGCTGACGTGCACACACACACACACACACACACACACACACACACATTGATTTTGGCCAAAGGATCCATTGCCGCATTATCAAAGGAATCCCCCTTCCATATTTGCTTTTAGTAAGATCTTATCTCCGGTTTATCACAACAAAAAGGGAGCAGGAAAGTGCACGAACCATCAGCAGCATGGGACTAGAATTTAAAGTGAAGGTTTGACATTTGCTATAACAGCTGTAATTTGATTAGACTTGGGTGACATTCTTTCACACAACTCAGAGGGGAGAGCGGCATCTGCTACTGCCAAACGCATTAACTTCTATGAACCCGGAGACAGGAAGAGTGAAGTATTGTTTGAATCTACTCTCTTTCCATTTGGTCAAACAACAGGCATTTTAATACATTCAAGACACTCATGACAGCTCCACACAAGATTTATAATGCTTAAGAATTGTGAACACATGTAACTGAGGAGGGTTAGATAATATTGCCCAGAGGAGATAGACGAGTAACAAGAACCTTTAATAGTGAATGTGCAGGGGATTTTCTGCATGCTGGGTCTTTAGTTTATTACATTCATTGTGGTAACAATGAAATACTGTCTTCAATATTTGATGAAACGATGCTCTAATTTTCTTTTTTTAACTGTCTTAAAACAGGAAGAAGAAGAGGAGAAAATGCAAAGCAGTGGATAGTTCCACAGGGAAGAAATGTGGCCCCGGCCTGCAGGGTCCAGCAGGAAATTCAATAAAAACTCTTCAAAAAGCCTGGCCCTGACATTGAAAAATAGCAAAATTATAAAATACAGCAGGGTAACGAAAGAGAGGAGTTATTGTATTTGGCACAGGATTGGGAGAAGAGAGCCCAGGGCCGCCACGTCAAATGAGCCGTCACTGACAGAGGGAGTTAAGCCTTGTGGTGATTAAATATAGGCCTCAAACCTGCCGGCTGCCAGGCAGGCAGAGAGCAGACATGTTTGTGGACAGACAGCAAAATGGACAGAAAACAAAGAGGGAGGGAGAGGAAGGAGAAGAACTAATTCAAACTTCAGCACAGAGCATGAGTAATAGTGAGACCGAGGTAAAGGAAAAACTACTCGGTTGTGAGAAGACAGTTTAGGTAAAGAAAGTGGAAGTTGGATGATGAGGAGTCAGGTTGTGTTCGGGGAGAAGGATTCATTCAGTTAAAGTGAACAATCTGAAAAATGAGAGCAGTTACTCAAAGTTGTTACATCGGAGGAAGGTTGGATGAGATTATGATGGTTCTCAGCATCTCTGCCAAGGCCAATCATGGATTCTTTTTCAACAGATTGGGCTTATTATCCAGATCTGCACCAATTTGTAAAAAGTCAGATATTTCAACTTTATGAATATGTTCAGTTTAGAAACAGGCAAATCAACATGCTTTATTTAACTTGAGGTCATTTCACCTCCAATAAAAAAAGGCTTCCTGCATTAAAGTGTCTAGAGAGTCATGATTTACCTACAAGTCCTCTTATATTCCCACATTAACCTGTCATAAATATGTCAGATTAAGTAATATAACATTCCTTCATTTGGTATGGATCAGTTTTTTTTTCATAATCTCGCTAATAAACATACACACAATGATATAAGCAACAACTATATATTATATGTGAACTTAAGACAAAATTCACTATGTGTTCAGTCTAAACATTTCAAGGCACAAAAAACTGATGCAGGACATACTTGACCAACTTCAAAGAGTTTATAGGAAGCGGTGTGTACAGTTTGAAAGGGTAATGTAAGCGTGACCTCGGTCATGTTGTGAATGCATCATCCATGGAATAAAATTCAAACATTTCAGATCTGACCACACGAGACAACAGCAGCCCCTGAATGTCACCATCAGTAGGGTCTCTTCTTTCAACTTGTCTTTCTCACCGTCTCTGTCTGTCTCCTTTTCCCACTGTTTTTCTCTGGCTCACACTTGCCCTGTCGAAGAGGTTACTGGATACTGTGTGTCCTAACTCCACCTGACAGGGTGTCGCTCCAAGCAACGCAGCTAATGTTACAGCACGGCTTAGCAGCCAGGCGAGGTGGTTGAAAATAATGAAAGCTCACATTTGGCGTTTGACATTAAAGATGACATCTTACTTATTTTCCTTCTCTTTTCATCACTCCTCACATCTCTTGATATTGAGAGGCAGGTGGGGTATCAGCTGCTGGGCCTGGTCCACCATCTGCACACAACGCTAATGGCGTGTATTTGAAGAAAGACGGCAGAACAGAAAGAGACAAGCATGCAGTGTTTCGCACAAAATCTGCTGCAACACCAGTTTGTGCCGATAGCTTGAAGCCAGAGTGTGACACTGGCAGCAGAGTGTGTTTGACAAATCTTGGAAAGTGACAGAAAAGGGGGGCGAAAAAAAAAAGCACAGGAGCAGAGAAGCCTTTTGTGCTCCGAAAGCTTATTTCATCGCAAGCCTCTGTCATCAAAGCTCTTCACGTCTATTTCATCCTCCTTGTCTGTCTGATTTCTGACTTGGAATTTGCGACTGATAACCTTTGAAGAGGAGCTTCGTGGTGAGGACAACAAGGAGGAACAACTCTCTGTCAGCACCACCGCGATGTGAAAGGAATTAAGCTATCCAGCATTTTAGAGATCTCCAGAGTGTAATTAATTCAGAGTCTTCTCGTCTGCTGGAATATAAAGACAGATAATGCAGACAAGGACCGTCCTATATGGCACTGTGTCAGCCTCCCTCTCTCTCTGGCATGTCTGGGCCACCTTGTCTGTCAGACAAAGCTAGAACGCGTGATTGTGAGGCTGATGTGAGCCGGATGATCCTCACTGTCACACCCTAAACAGAATCCTCACTCAAACATGGCCTGAGGGGGAAGGGGCAATTTAAGGACTGTGGCCTGTCTTTCAACTCAAGGAAGGCTTCACATGATGAGTTAAAGGAGAATTTAGTTTTTTTTTTCAACCTGGGCCCCATGTTTATAAATGTGGGTGTATATGTGAATGGTTCTTACAAAAGGTTTCATAATTGGTCCAGTAGATTGTATCAGGTGGCATTCCGCAACAGGCGGCACTGCCTGCAGTGTAGTCTCTATGGGGCAATCTTGCAAGGGTTATGTCCGAGTTATTGCCATAAAAAAAGTGCTTGATTTCACTTTTAAATGGCTCAGATTGTTATTGTAAGAATCTGGCAACATGACCGAGGGTATACAAGACTGGTGGGGAGACTGTGTTGTCGGAACAGCGCGTCTCTCATCTTCTCTTAGCTGCAGTTTGTTTGTCCTCTGCAGTGATGCGTTTACTGATGCTCATAAAATCCGCTGTCTAAGTCTCGCTCACCTCTCACCGCATTCACACACACATTCACAAGGGTGTAGGTTTGTGTATGTACGGTGGGGACATGTCACCACCAATATTTGGAGAAAGCCAGAGGGTCCCTACCAATGTTAGGAGCATGGCAACGTGTACATGTGCGCGAATGCTGTGAGAGGTGAGCGAGGATTTCACGATTATCAGTGAACCACTGCAGAGTATTTGCAAATTGGAGCTACTGAGAAGACGAGAGATGCGCACAGTGTCCCAACCAGCTTTTTATGTATATAAGTTGACGCAGCAGTTGACACAGCAGTCTGTAGCGGCTGCCGCCGGAGCTTAACTGCTGGAACAATTTGGAAACCTTTTGTAAATACACACCCAGTTTTATAAACATAGGGCCCATGGCGAAAAATACCGGAATACTCCTTCAAGACTCCTCTCACACCTTCTAGGAAGAAAAAAGAACTGTCAAAGGAGGACAGACCAGAACAAGCAAACACGTTGAACAGTGGAATCCTGCTTAATGCAAAGTCCCGGGTCTCGAGAAACACAAAAAAGATTCAAGGCATTACACACACTCCCTAAACAGGTACCAGCTATAAGATCAAGGAAGTGATAGTGTTTTAGATTAGATATTCATCCTGGCAGAGAGTAAATAATTGACAAAACAAGGGGCGAAGATAAAGTGGTCGACAATAGATGGATGAATGGATGGATGAATGGATGGATGAATGGATGGATGAATGGATGGATGAATGGATGGATGAATGGATAGTTAAGTTGCTGTCATGAAAATATGTACCAAAATTGTAGGGGGAGCTCTGTAGAGAAAAAGGCAAAAAAGCAGCCAAACTTGCAAAGTTCAATTTTTAAGTTAATTTATACTAATGCCTGTGATTTTAACTACCACTTTATCCTCCATATCAGGGGGTGATGGTGCCTAATCCAAGTTGACATAGGGCAAAGGCAGGGAACAGGTTGCCTGTCCATTGGAAGGCCACATAGAAACAGATAACCATTAACACCAATGGTCAGTTGATAGTGTCCAATTAACCTCTGCATGTTCTTGGACTGTGGGAGGAAACTGAACACACACACACAATCACACAGGGAGAACATGTAAACTCCATGCAGAAAGGGCCTTGTTCCAATCAGGTCATGAACCTGGGTCTTCTTGAGTGCAAACCACTACACCAACTGCGTGGAAGCAAATCTCAGCTAAATGAGAAGATTCTGAATGTAGCTGCACATTTTAGACATGCATCTACTAATGAGGAAAAAAAAATAAAGGAAGGTTCCACCACAGATTTGGTAGCACTAAAGTTTAGGAAATCCAGGTGGAAACCACAGAGCAGATTTGTCTTTTTTTTCCCAGGTACTTTCAACACCATTATTAGATGTGTCTGGGACGGGTGTGTGAGAGCAGACGTGGAGAATATCTTTGTGTCATTTCGGGACTGATTTGTGATTTTCTGTCACTGCCCCCACATGCCGTTATTTATTTATTAATTGCGCTGAGGTGCCTTTTGATGGTTTTATACTGATCTATTTTTATACTTTTACTTTTATAGTCATTTATTTTTAAAGCTATTCATTTATAGATTGAGCAGATTGAGCACACATTTACAGAGAGCTGAGTGCTGCGTTTACATGGTTGGATTGACAATAAAGCGTCATTGAACCCGATGATCTGAAGAAGAGACGCCAGAGTCAAATTCAGCAATTCAAGAATACTGAATTTTGCTCAATTTATTAGGCAACTTTGGAGTCCACATTATAGAAAGCATTAGTCAGGGTTACATAGAAGAGCTTTTGTGGCATTGTGCTTTAATCAGGTAATGCTTTTCAGGTCAAATTGCAATAAATTACAGTTTCTAAAAGCTGCGTGTTGGCGGTAACTCACTGGCTACTGCACAGGACGCCTCAACAAAAGGAGCTGTTAACACGGTTTAATGGGGCTCTTTGAGACAGTCAAAGGTGGGACGAAACCCTAGAGACCTCACAGCCAGTGAGCAGGTGCTGGCTTAGTGCAGATGAAGCAGCTTTATCTTTAACACAGCCACATCTATTGGTCAGATTCTGACAACCAAAAACAAAACGAGAATAGCTGTCAGAGTAGAAAAATGTGAGATGTCTGTCTGATGAAGGGGCTAAAAGATGTTTGAAATCTAATTAGCAAGTGTCTGCATGGTAACATGGCCTCAGCAGCAACTTTGTGTCAAATTACACTACAGAAAGCACTAAGGGGTGTAACAATATGTGCTTTCATCGCATTCCGTCACGGTATGAATGTTATAGTTCAGGTGTACGCATTTGTATGAGGAGTATATCCGACTTTGAGTGTGTAAAAAAGGCAGTCATGACTGTGCCCACGCTTTAGGGCGGTAATGCTGTTGGCCAACCACCAGTGCACATGAAACGCAGAATATCATGTAGTCAAATGTGTAGTTTTATTTACAAGCCAAAGGTATGGGAGCAAAGAAACCGAAACATATTCTAAAAATCAACTTGTTTTTATTTCTATACAAATTTCTAAACAAAAAGCTCAAACCAAAGTAGCTGCAGATTGATCAGTTACACCATGACAAAGGTGTCCTGTGTGAGACTTCTCTTCCCCTGCAAGCCAGAAATCAGCCCAAAAGATAAGTAGAGCAGCCAGTGACAGCAATAACCCTTATTATTATATATGCTCCTCATTTGCTTTTCTTGTTACTTTTGTGTACAAGCAACAATTTTTGTACCAGGAGGAGCTGGTGAAGAGGGTCAGCATCTCAAGTCCCAGTTTGTGCTTATGTTTGCGTAGCAAAAGCTATTAGTGTGACTCCATCTATTTTTGGAAAATGCCCTCAAGTCCAAACAAACTGTACAGCTGGTGCATACCTCGGAAAAACTCTGTGGACCATGTTCCTCTATTTAGCCATTTACAAGAGTGAGTTTGCTCCTAAATGGCAAAGCACAATAAACAAGTTTAGTTCTGTGATCCTGACAAACACAACAAAGACTGGGCAGCTGTGCAGACTCCACACCTTCATTTAAACAAACCAACAAGCACAGACGGGTTCGTTATACATTCTAACAAATAAGACATCAAAAAGCCAAATGCAATAAAATTAAACAGCTGCCTGTCCGTGGAAAACATAAATCCTTCACTATTTCTTTCTCATATGATAGGCTCGAAAAAGCACTTAGGTTAAAGTTAGTGAAAGAACTGTGGCTTTGGTTACGTCTTTAAAAAAATAAAGTCATCATGTGTCATAGTTCGACTGGTGATTTTTTTTTTTCAGTGGCAAAGCAAGACCATCTTTCCCTGAACTCAACCATAACCACAGAAAAGTCCATTCATCTTTGCTATGACAGGATCTTGTATTACTTTCTGTGCATTTGATTCTGCATATTCATGTCTCTCTGGTAAAAGCATTTGGAGTGGTGTGACTGTGGCTGACAATAGCTGAGTAGCTCATGTGAAAAGTCATGGCTAGTGCTGCAACAATTAATGAATATTAAAGTTCCAGTGATGAACCTCTTATCGCCCTGTGTGGACTTCTGAGTAATTACCACAACGCTGCAGTCCTGATTAGACCAACACACGTACGTACACACAGAGGGAGAGAGTGACACACTGAGATGTCAAGTTTTTCCATGGTATTTTGGTAAATTATGTGTTGTTTTCTGTCTACTGTTACGTTACTTGTCCAGACTGGATCCCAGAAACTTAGAGCTGTGAGATGCAGACACAAGCAGACTGGCACTAGAGAATCAATACCCGACCCTGAGCTAGTCAGGACCTGACGGGACCTGCTGGGTTGGGCTGGGTTTAAACAAAAATACACCAATAATTGTTGGGCTTGGTAAAGTGTGGTAACATACAGTTCTTTTAGTGAAACATGGAGTAAATTTTCACTGATTCGTTGACATTACTGTGTAAACTTTAATTTGAGCAGTTTTGGTAATAAGTAGAAACTCATTAGAAGCAGAGTTTAGTGTTTACGACAGCGGGGTGAATGCATCACAGAGGCTTTCTGCACAGCTCAGAATAAACCACTATGGTTTGATTTTATAAATGGTCATCAGCAGTTACAGTTCGACGAGAGTTACCGAAGAAGAACTGATAGTCGTTCATGCAGAGTCTGAAATTTTACTATACTCATAAGACCTGGTGATAACTCATAAGGTGTATATATATATATCTGTGTGTGAGTGTTTTTGTGGGGCTGGAAGCTGCTTCCTCCTGGATGTATAGATAACTATTGTCATTTGCCACTGTGACAGAACTCGCTGACACACACAGACATGCCATACATTTCTCTTCCTCTCCCTCTCTTTCTACTTTGTTGTTGCTACAAATGAAAGCAACCTGTTGCCTGCGTGACAGTCAGTGTATGCTTATCTTTCTCTGACTGTGTCTGGCTCCAACAAAAAGTACAGAATATTCGTCTGCTGTAACCAGCCGCAATCGAATTGCAAAGTGTGGAAGGAAAACTCTTAGGACATTAACACCAAGTTCATCTGTATCTCTCTGATCTCACCACCTCCCTGTCAATTGAAGGGAGGGGCCACAAAACAATGTAGGTATAATTTAGGATGTCAGCCTTTCTGTTGGCAGCTGGGGTGAAGAGTTTACTGAGACTAACAGATGCTGTGTGTGCAAACAAGCACAGTCCTGCTTAGATTTACTGTGTATGAGGGACATTTACTCTTTAATTATGGCAAAAGAAGCATCTGAGCGTTTGACAATTTACAAAACACAGGAATGATTGTTCGGAGACGTGGCCACCAATAGGTCAAGCAACTGTAGCACAAGCACATCTATTCAAAGCCTTGAAGAACCAAGTGTGGCTGTCCAACAAACCTCCTCTTATTTAGATCCCAGCTCATTACATTGAACCTACTGTCTCTTGTGCTATGTAGTGACACTAAGAGAATGTCTTCTGACAAGGGTGAACAGAACTAAAACAGAGGATGACCCACGGCTGGAGCAGCACAGACTAGACACGGAGCTGGGGGCCCTGGAGGCTGTGAATCCATGACAGTCGAAGAGGCCAGAAAAAGAACAGAGTGAAGCCACAAACCGTGAGTGTGATAATGGATTCCCACATTAGGTCCATCAAAGTCTGATGAGAAATAGGATATGGCAGCAGCTTGGCACAAGAAGTAGAAAATCTGGTTTGAAGCGAGGCAGTTAGAAGGCCAGTGACTCTGTGCTTGGTGGCAGGCGTTAGAGCCTGTGTTGGGGATTTTGGAGAAAACATCAGGTCAAAGTACTGGATGAAAACATATGGTTTCAATGTTTCTCTCCGTACATTCTCCTATATTCAGAGTACATTTTTTGGCCACAGTTTTGGATTAACAACTATGGAATTATTTATGTGAAAATTCATACACAGAATATGCTTATGTGAGAGATGAAAATCACAAAATGTCACCATTTCTACTCCTGTTTATGAACTGCTCGGTCCATGTCTGTGTGTGTGCTAATTTCCTGTAGAGTTCATAGGAACCACTGGTTGCAAGCCTGCAAGATTGAAAACTGTAAATCACCTGAGAGGGACATGAAGACACCAGCAACCATCGAAAACTTTCTGTGAATTTCAGGACAGCAGGGCAGCATCAATCTTCACTGACTTAGACCGCAGGGGGGTAACGCACAAGCACAAGCAAAAACACATACCCCATGCAAATACACAGAGCCAAAGCACTGTTTTTCAACAAGTTCAGAAGAAAATGTGATGGACAATCAGTCCATCTTTGACACTTGGACCATTGTAAATGCACTTTTACTGTCATCTATGCATCTACAAATACATTTACTGACTCTCTTTTCTCTCTCTCCTTTTTTTAGGTTTCTTTGCAGCGCGGGCAGTTGGCAGTTGGCAGTTATGCGTGTGCTGTACTTGCAATCTCTCCAAAGAAAGGACCTGCCTGGAGATGATATCATTATAGAGATCATTCCCAACATGCCATCCCAGCAGCACAGTAAAATAGCTGCTGTGGTCAAAAAGGCTGTTTTGGATCAGATTGTATCGTCCTGTTCATCCAAGAGAAAGACAGACAGATGTGCCCTCATGCCATCCTAAGGAGAAAGCTGAACTGTTTTGAGCCACAGGTGCTAAACAAAATTGCTGATGCTGCCACAGGAGAGAGAGAGATTTGCACACTGCTTGTCATGCATGTGCCAGTACAGTCAAGCAAACAAACAGCAGATGTGAGTGTAGCAGAGGCCATTCCCATAGATCTTAAAGGTTTAAGTGAGGAGGAGGATGTGGAGGAGAATGCAGGTTCTACCAAACAGCCAAATCATTTGCCTCCCACTTCTGAATCTGCTGCCTTCTGCAAAACATTCTGACAAACTGTTTAAGACAAAAGATGAAGACTAAATTTCTTGTCTTTTTTGCACTTCTTATGCCCCTAGCCCAAACATGCAAATGTATTTTTTTTTTATTCGTTCATGTACCTATTTATGTGTGCATATAAATAAAATATTTGTTGCATTTAAATCAATTTGTTCAACTTTGTCTTTGGAGGTGTCTTCACATGTCACATGTCTTGCCTTCAAAACTTTTATTTTTCATATAGGCATATATACCAATATGAAAAAGAAAATATATTATAAAGAAGATGCAATAGCTTATTTCTATTTATTATTCTTTATAGAGGGTCCACACACTCACCCAAACACACTTGATAATGAGGTCCAGGTGGCTGTAGAAGGGGTTTTCATTTTCATTTGCCCCCAGCAGGGTGTTTGGGCCATTGAAAGGGTAAAAAAACAGAACTCTCCAAACTCATACAGACGCCTCAAGATATGAGAAAAAGAAAGGGCACTCTTTTAGTCTGTCGGTCTAGACCCAGGCTTGAACCTCAAGCCCCAGGGCATGCTGGGAGTTTACAAAGGTCACAGTAATAGGCAGCAAAGTGAGGTGATAGTGGGGTTAAAGAGGGGTGCGAGAGAAGCACAGCACTTGTATCTGCCACATGACATGATTATTTTCTCCTTTATTATGAGTTATATTGTCAGTCAGTCAGCATTGTTTTCAGCCATGTGATAGCATGACTCTATGGATGATAACAACAACTGTATAGGATGGATTATCATGACGTTTTGAATAGTCATGGTCCCCAGAGAATGAGGTCTACTGACTTTAGTGATCCACTGAAGTTTCAATTCCAAATTTGGTGAAAATATTCACTTTCCCCTCAGAATTAGTTGAAATTACTGTGGTGATACCCTTCATCTTGCCCAATCCTCAGGAAGAGGGAAACTGCATGAGATTTCACAGCTGTTTCAAAAATATTTGCTTGTTAACATGGTAAACACGGTAAAGGCAGTAGCAGCTATATAGTTTTACTGCAAACCATGAGGAAATGTTGCATTTGCACACTGCGCCGGGAAAAATGTTTGGATGAACAATCTCGCCTGTTTCATGTTGTTTCACTTTATTCATATGTTTTCAGTTGTTTCAACATTTTTAACTGACACTTTTCTCAATCTCTCTTTTTGATTTAGATGGCAGGGGCTATAAATGTAAGCACTGTTTCATTTTAATAAAATGTGACCAATGCGACGTATAAAGAATGCCATGCAGCAGCTATAATTTGCACTCCTTGTTAATGGTCGGTTTTTATTTAGTGCTTTTCTAGCGCTGACGACCGCTCACAGCTGCTTTACACTACGGTTTTCGCGATTCACCCATTCATACCCACTCAATCACACTTTTCCTCCAGCACATGTATGTGTAGCACTTTCTTTTTTCAGTCATACGTCTTTCATAACCATTTTCATACCCACAACTAATCAGGACTAACATGGGGTTAAGTGTCCTGCCTAAGGATACATCAGACCGGAATGGAACACACAACCTTCCAGCTGAAATATGAGTCACTCTACCACCGAGTTACCGCCAACCTTTTCCCTTTTAGACTTTTTAAGGACACTTTATGTAATAGAATGAATATCCCACACAGAAGTGGAAGGTTCAAGTAGCTGAACACAGTGCAAGACCAAAGAATCATCCTGGCGTGTTTTCATCATCGACTGTGCATAAAAATATATGTTTCCTCCTGAAGCCAATTAAACCAGGGAATAAGAAAATGTTGAATGATGACTAGAGGTTGACGCTGCTTGTTGCAAAAAGAATTGTTTAACTGGAAGTATATGGGAAAATAAGCCTAAATCTCCCTTCATTTATAATGTCAGTAAACATTTTCCCTGAGGAGTAAAAGGTCTCAGTCACTAGTTTCAGTTAAATAGCACATGAGGTTCAGATTATTATGGATGATGTCACAACAGGTTGCCACTTGGTTTTTAATGCTGTTTTTTTTAACTGAGTTTATTGGTGTTATGAGAACATAATCCTGGCATGTTTTAGAGAGGATGTTCATGCTTGAGAAAAAAAAAAAAAAACAGATTTTTTTCCTGGCCTTAACCATGTGTTTCCTTCTCAAACCCTCAATCCAGGTTATTCACTGTGCCATAAACCTAACCTCATTCAATAACAGGAAGTCACCCTTATTTTCTAATAAGGAAACAAGTGTGCTTTTTAACCGCTCCACGCGTGGTTAAAACTCTATTTTGTTTTAATGCACAAAGTTGTAATGCAGAAATGTAAACAAGTAAATAAATAATTTTCGTTTTGGTTTGAGCACACATGTGTGTAGTTTGCAGAAATGCACTGTTTCTCCAGAAGTGAATGTTACTGACTGGCCTGCAGAAAAGTCCTGACTTAAATCCCATTGAAAAATTTAGATACACGAAATGAAAAAGGTCATATGGTCAGTAAGGAGTCTTCTTTAAATAGAAACACAAAATAAGTTTTTGCTGTATGTGCATTTCTATATTGAACCTTGCTTCCAGGAGTCTGGCTGCCTGTAGCTGCACGCCTCATGGAGCCAGTCTGCATGAGATGAGTTAATACACAGTCTCAACAAGGTCCTCACATCACACAGCCATAAATCCCCTTTATGACAGATTAGAAAGAGCAATGGCTTTTCCACTCGTTTACCTATAAATACAGCAACACGCTCAGCTGGTTTATGCCTCTCTGCTCAGATGATGGAACGGGTGAAGCTGATGTTTATAGCTGTCATGGACCAGCAGTAAAAATGTCTCTTACTGGCTATAGTCCAGCTGAACTTCAAAGCAATAAGAAAATAGAGCCGCTTCATAATGGAAAAGCAAAACAGCTGTGTGCAATGATTTAGCTGATGCGAGTGTTTTGCTGAGCGAGAGAACAAACAAAAAGAAAACTTTAGAGAATATTTCCTGCTGCACACAGAAGAGAAAAAAAATATTTCCCATGCCAGATTTTTCATATCACTTGTCGTATTTCATATTTTTTGAAATGAGTGAGATGCAACGGTGTTGAAAAGGAGGAAAGAAAAGGCAAGTTTCCGGGCGAGACAGTGAGCAGGTTAAAGAAGAAGCCTGGCGAGCTGTCAGATCTGATGTAGGCGTTTTTTTTTCCCTGACAGCTGTAATTCTCCAGCCTACAGAATTTCATCAGCAACAGCAGTTGCATTTAAGCTTTGCCGCAGGGCAGCGGCCCTTTCAAGTCTCCTTCCTCTGACAGGTAGATTTATTAGTCCTGAAATTTGTACAGCTCACACATCACTCACGGCAAGCTGTCGGCGTGTCAGAGACGCCTTCTGGCATTCTTAAGGTAGATCTGCCCGGAAGAGGTTTATCCCGTTCTTTCTCTCTTCTCACCTTACTAAGTTTGTACCCATCCATTTTGAATGTGTGGGTATGTTTGTGAACAAAACAAAAAAAAACTGAACTTCAGTGAAGAATTATGATAGCGGTAGACCAGGTACAGTTCTTTGACTAATAAACAGGACGTAAGAAGGAAAACAAAATAAAACCTTCCTTTTTTGTAGCTATTTTAACAACGCTAGGCTGATGCTAACATCATCTATGGCCCCTTTTCCACCAAAATTACCAGGAACTTTTATTACCAGGAACCATGGCTCTCAAGTCTCGTGCATTCAGTGTGAGACACACATTTCAGTGAGTTGGCATCTATGAATGGATGATGCAAAGGCATATTGCTCTGGGTAGTCTATTCATACAGCTGTCAGTAAATCGCACGCACACGCACAAAGTCGCACGAAAGCCGCATGGTGGCGCACGAATGCGTGCGCAGGTTTCAGACGAGATGGAATTCAAATAGCACGGTCAGGTAATCATTTCAACTATATCACTTAATTTATTATAATATTAAAGTGTAAGTTTGAAGTGTAAAGAGTGTGAACATAACATTTGGAACTATTAGATTTAAAGATGTCAGGAAAGAAGCAGAAAACGTCTATTCTTTCATTCTGGACAGACAATGGTCAACAATAAAGTAAATACAGTAAGTTCCTGGTAATCTGTGTCGTTTGCGTTTCCACTGCACCTGAAAGTTCTTGAGTGTTGTTGATGACGTACAGTCAAAACATTTAACACGCCGGTGGATTGCTTGATTGTGTTTGTTTCTCAAAACCCGTTTCATGTTAATAAACAAGAATAAACTTTTACAAGAAGTGTGGAGGGGGCGTTGTAACGGTGCTTCAGTGGGATGTTGGGAGTGAAAATCAAGCTTCAAAATAGTTTTTACAGACGTCGCTGTCAGCTAGATCAGCCAGAGACGACAACAACAGCAGCCTGTGTGTGTGTGTGTGTGTGAAACACGCTCCGCTCACAGACAGATGTGATTTTGCCCCCCCCCAATAATTTATTAGTTTCTTCACATCGTGCTTGATGTGCATGAGAGGCTGCATCGCTTCAGAATCATTCGCTCGTTCATTCCGTCCGGGGTGCAAAGAGCTTTAGAACATGCGTGCTTTCGCATCAGCGTCTCCAAAAGTCTTGAATAACACAAGAAAAACACACTAGATTTGTCGCTAGTCACATTTTTGAAATTGAGTCGCTAGAGGGTCTGAATACTCGCTAAATATAGCAAAAAAGTCGCTATGTTTTCAACACTGAAACAGCTGCAAGATGTGTTCCACGCAGCCCCGCCCCCCTCCAAAGTTCCTGGTAATCTGAAAAGTCCCTAGTCTCAAGTAGGTACTAAATTTTGGTGGAAAGTGCCAAGGTTTTTTTTACTACCCAGGTAAATAAAAAAGGTCCTATGGTGGAAAGGGCCTTATGTAGTTATGGTAAAATCTTACATATACACCCTTTAGTTATTTTTAAACGTGGACTTTTACAATTTAGTTAGATTTCAGGAATAAAATGCTGTAAGGGGAAAACTGTTGACTATTCATCCTCTGAAAAGAAAGGACGTAACATTTGTATGCGGTGTCCTTCACCTGAAAATAGACTGATTTTCAATCAATCAATCAATACTATCAGACCTGACTGAGGGAGCATTTGTGTGTACACAGACACAGTGCAGTGGGCAGTAACAAGCAACTTTTTTTTTTGAGCAGTAGTATTGACTTGTGGAGCATTCCTAGTGTTTTCAGTGATACTCTAACCTGTTTGCAGCCACTCTGCTTTACTAGCAAAATGTTGCTGTTGCATTCCATTGTCTCAACATAAAACTAATCACTTCCTGTGTGCAGCACGGGAATCAAGAGGCAAACACACTGCTACACTAAGAAACACGGCAAGAGTATGGAGTGTGGAGCTGATCAGCTTTAACAGCATTGTGTGAACTCATCTGACAATGGTTTGAATGCAACAAACATATGTTAAGTTACACACTATCACAATCTATACAGTTATATAGATTGTGTGTCAACACGCTAACAAGCGATAATCAGGGCTAAAGTGAACCATGATGAAAATGGAGCAGTATTTTATTTGGGTGAAGAAATGATGATTCTGCAGGATGTTTGCGTGCATAATTTTGGTAAAAGTCACTGCCTGCATTTGCACCCTTAACCACCAAATACCTGATTACAATGAAGTATTACAGCCAATCAGGGGATTTATGTTACACTCATGTAATCATTTGTGTAGCTGACAGGTACATTTTTTTTGAAGTTGACATAAATCCAAGTTAAAAAAAAAAAAGTAGTGTTTCTTTAAGGCAAAGTAATTTATTTAGCTGCTTTCCAAGTCTAAAACTAACAGCTGTGTCGATTTGCTATTTCAGTCAGTTCAGCATTTACATCCATGTAAAACACCCTGTCACATTATCGGCAGAATTATAGTTGGATGTTGAAAAGGCACAAAAAGAAGAACAAGAAAAATCACAAGCAACAGTTAGAAAAATGAAAGAGCAAGATGGAGAGGGAGAGAAAGCACTCTGGGGTCCATCTTTCAGCTCCACATCTGGCCCTGATATTTCAGAGTTAATTAGTCATGCCGGGGTTGTGTGTAGATAAATCTATCATGCTGCAGCGCACAAACCATTTGAGAAATGAAAGGAAGTGAGGAGATATACACAGTCCGAGCTCCTTCATAAATCACTGGCCCAGATTAAAAACAGACACAGCAGTGATGAGAGGGAGGGATCAGGATGAGGCAGGCCCCGGACTTTGTCACAAAAGCACATTTTAATGCACGTACACACACACATGCACGAATATATACTGTACATACACACAAGGGACATATAAATAAATGCACACTCTGTAACGCTACAGTAAAAATACCTATTGTAGCATGGGGAAAGCTGCAAGACTTGAGAATTGTTAAATAAAATATAATGATACAGTACTTAACTTGTACGCTGTTAAAATGAACAGACAAAATATCATTAGTACTAGTAGACAAAGAATCAATGAATAATCTCATTAAGTTTAATTAAATGTAATCCAGGAGTTCCTGTCTTATTCAGAAGTTAATGCAATGTAATTGTTGATTTGTCCTCTATTCAGTTCTAAAATGTTCTCTGTAATCTATGTATTATGTAATAGAAAATGAATATGAGGCAGATAGGCGTGACCTAAAACAATACAGTGACAGGAAAAGAAATATCTGTAAAGAAGATATATGCTGATGAGACATAACATTCAGTTACACATAAAATTGTGTTTATTGAAGTGAAGTGAGTTCATGTAAAAAAAAAAAAAAAAAATAGCAAACAAGTGCAGATCTCAGCTGTTTACAATTAATGGTTATACGGCTGACTTATTGAAGTTATGCTAAATATAATGGATAAATAGTTGAAATACACAGCAAATGCACAAATTACAACAAATGGACTTGCATAATGGATAGTGGAAAAGAAAGGAAAAAAATAATGCAACTGGTTATTTATCACCTTTTTGCTAATTTGTTATTTGCTAGTTCTAACGAATTAATCACAAAGAGTTCATTATAAAGTTTTATAAGGAAGAGAAACTGAAATAGGTACAAGCATGTAACTATTTGTTAGGTACAACATTTTAGAATAGTAATGTTTAGTTAAAAGGAATTTATGTGGTTGATGTCCAGCAGATGTATGAATGCAAACCTGACCAACCATTTTAAACAATGAAATTGAAATTAAAATTATTAAACCTTATACAGCAGCATTGCAGAAGACAATGTGTACATACAGTAAATCATAAATATATATATTTATGATTTATACCACAATATTAAGGTAATTAAAAAGGGGAAAAAACACATTGTTCAAAAGTTAAATCTAAATAAAACTGAATTTCACATTATTGAAACTTTTTCACATTTGGAAATATTAAAATTCAATACACGTCTCGACATAGGTTATACTCTATTTCAGTGGCAGTTTCTATTGTACTGATACAGACGTGGAGAAAAGTGTTGGTCCCTTCCATTAAAGAAGGAAGAACTGGTTCATCAGAATTATTTTAAAAAACAAAATAATGAAACTGGCCTGGGCAAAAATGATTGCACCCATAGAAAAATTGAAAATAGTTTGACCATAAGTACATGTTAAAATAAGGTGTGTCCAGTAAATAGCATCACATGTGTCTTCAAAGTTGTAATCAGTCAGTCTGACTATTTAAAGGGTGAAAAGTAGTCACTGTGCTGTTTGGTGTCATGGTTGAACCACACCGAACATGGACCACAAAGCTAAGGAGACTGTTGCCTTGGGAAATTAGAAGGAAAATTATAAACAAGCAGGTTAAAGGTAAAATCTATAAGACCATCTCCAAGCAGCTTGATGTTCCTGTGACTACACTTGCAAGGAGTATTCAGGAGATCGAGGTCCACAGGACTGTAGCCAACCACAAGAGGAAAACTGATGACAAACTGAAGAGATGATAATACAAATGGTAACCAAAGAGATTAGAGGTAAACTCCAAGGTCAAGGTACATCAGTGTCAGATTGCACCATCCATCACAGTTTGAGCCAAAGTGGACTTAATGGAAGACGAGCGAGGAGGACACCACTGTTGAAAGTAACTCATAGAAAGGCGAGACAAATTTGCCAAAACCCATAACGATACGCCGCAAATCTTATTGGAGTGTGTCCTTTGGACTTTTTGGTAAGTCACATCAGCTCTTTGTTCACAGAGGCAGCAATGAAGCATTGAAAGAAAAGAAGAATGTACATACTGTGAAACATGGAGGAGGCTCGGTTATGTTGTGGGGCTGTTCAGCTGCTTCTGGCACAAGTTGTCTCTAATCTGTGCAGGGAAAATTAAAAATCTCACATTCTGGAGTGAAATGTGCTGCCCAGTGTCAGAAAGCTTGGCCTCAGTCACAGGTCACTGGTCCTCCAGCAGGATAATGACCAAAAACACACAGCTAAACACCCAAGAATGAACCCAATCAAACCTGGGACAGCTGGAGCAGTCTGCTCATGAGGAGGGGGCCAAAATACCTGTCGACAGGTGAGGAAGTCACAATTACAGGAACTGCTTAATTACAGTAATTAACTCAAAAGGTTGTGCAACAAAATATTAAGGGAACCATCATTTTTGTCCAGGCCAGTTTTTAACATGTTTTTAAAATAATTCTGTTGAAACACAACTTAAAATCAATGTCTGAATTTCATTATTTCATTTACTCATTTTCAGTCAATTATGTATTATTCCTGTTGTCAGTTTCCAGTTATTTCAGTGTGGGTTTTTATTTCTTTAATGGAAGGGCGTCAACAATTTTGTCCATGTCTGTAAGTTCGAGGAGCTGTTCGATGTTTGCGCAATTCAGCAGATCGTAGCTGGGCGAGTGACCAAAAGGAGCAGTGAGAGAAGACACAGCAGACATTTAGGCATGTCACAGTAAGAAAAGCACAGGTGCTGTCAGTCACACTAACTATCCTCTGTCGTGATCAAGAGTCCCACTAATTAATATCATTATTTACACCTGGGCGATGTCTAGAGTCCCACATCAAACTGTCTGCCATTGCACCTGCGTACATCTTGTGTACAGCGTTTGCAATTCCACACAAACAAGAACAACATGTCCTCCTGCATAACTGATGAAAAGACACATCAGACAAGACATACTCTGCACCTGAGGACACTCTACTCATGTTCTCTGTAATTATTTTTAATTTAAGTCTCTATTTTCAAGATGTATACCATGTTAAGGAGTTTGCAAGAAATGCTCGAGGACAAAAAAAAGCAACTTTCTTGTCAGTCTAAATGTATTGTGTCGTGGTTAAAACAAACCACATTAACTTACCCACATAGACCACCATGCAGACTCTTTATACATCATCAAACACATTTTCCTTTGCTCCCAATAACTAAACAACCAGTAGAGATTACCTTTTATGGGCTGCTTTTATACAGATGACCTCCAATGCCTCAGCCTCACATAACTGTAAATCTGACCACTGACCATTGTTCAGTGTAAGAATGTAAAACTCTCTGGATCAGAAAAAAAACATTGCCAGATAATGATGTCAAGGATAAACAGTATATAAAAACAATATAAAAGTTCAAAAAGCAACTGTACATATGAAAAGAATTTTTACTTTGGATTGAAACTGTGTTACCTGATAATTAGGCTAAAACATAAATTAAATGGTAGCTGACAGTTAATGAAGTGAACTTTAAATCACCTCAACCTTTGTTTTGAGGCTGGTTTGAGATTTATAGGTTTGTAGAATTTATGATGAGGTGAGGTTTGGGGTATGGATGAAGGTTAGAAAAAGGACAAGGTCAGAGGTTAAGGCAGGAAAAATGCACAGTATTGAGAGGAGCATGTGGTTCAAAGGTGGTGGGGGGGGGGGGTATGAGGCAGTGGAGGGGGGGTGTATGAGGCAGTGGAATGAGGGTAAGGTGGCTAAAAAAAATGTACATACTGCAACAAAGACAAACTTGTGGCTTCGATCATAATGAAGCAATTTCAATTTGAACTATTAAGAAATAAAGGCAACTTCACAACAACTGAGCTCAGTCTAATATAGTCTAGTTTTTTTTTTCCCAAGACGCAAGGCCACATATGTGAGGTTTACACTCTGAGGTGAAAGGTCATAGGTGATATTTTACTTATCTGGTGCGCATTTACAGCAAATCTGGGCGTAATCAAACAGTGTAGACAGGAATAATCCCTAAGTAAACCTGAGACTTTTTGGGCTCCAGGGCACTTACCCAATTTGTTTATGTGGTAATGCTACTAAAGAAAAGTATTATATATTATAAAATAATACAGAATAAATGAATTATCAAGTATCAGGAGTTTTTACTCTAAACAATAATTAACAATGTTGATGCTGATGTACTGTGATCTAATTTAGTTATTTCATATTATCTGACTGTTATAATATTACAAGATGTATTTATTATATATTTATGTTACCTTTTCTTAACTACCATTTCATGTTTTTCACTTTTTTTTATCTCTGTAAAATAAGCCTTTAACCCCAAGTGCTACACAATATCGTAGCACTTTCCCAGAGTAGTTTTGATTTCTCAGAAGAAGCAATATATATTGGTATCCTAGTGTACTTAATTTGGTTTGAAAGTTAAAAATTTGGACATTGAGATTATTCAGCATGCTTTCTGATTTATATCTCATGTTATTAGAAAAGCCAAAGCCTTCATTTCTTGGTCCAGCATTATTTGGCATAGACAGATGTACCTGTAATACAATATGATTACCAGTGATGGAAACTATTAGCGCTACTCTGCAGTACAACTTTATGGCATAGTGTGTCTGTGTTTTGTTATTTAATATGTCTGTTTTATACACTGTTAAAGGTAAAACTAGTGGATTTAAACATAAAACTTTATTATTTATTAATTTTCAGGTCTCCGGAAAAGAAATGTACACATAGTGAAAATAGTACATAGATAATAAGCGAGAATTGTATTGTTAGCTTGAGTTAACAACAGTTTTTTAGTATAGTCCTCTCACAATCCACATATATATATATATATAGAGAGAGAGAGAGAGAGAGAGAGAGAGCACCTCTACCAGCTGCAACAATAAAATGTACTTAATAACATAATGCATTAGTATTAACACTGTAATACCCCCCCCCCATTTTACTTTAACCTTTAAAAATGTCAGTAAAAATCTCCTCAGCATGTGACACTTTTTTGCCTGTATACTGTCCTACAGGAATAGAGCAGACGTGTAAGGGGGCCGATAGTCTTCTGACCGGGAAACACTAAATCAAAGATAAAACAGCAAGGGGGGAAGCTGTAAATAACACTTTACAAAGAGCCTGGTGAAAGCTCAGGAACATTGTTCTGCCATGACATCGTCCCTCATCGCCTGCCTTCAAAGCCGACTCAGGCAGGAAGCCGTCATCCCTTTTTCCTGTCTGCGTCACCCTGGGGACAACGGTACAACTGAGGTGTGAGGGGAAAATGGCATGTTTTAATGTTTGGCTATATTCTTCCTCTCAAGGACATGTGAATCTTTTGTGACTGTGCTCACGACTGTTTCTCTAAGGTGATGAAAAGAGATTACAATGGCACCGGAATCACATTTTTATGAATGTGAACTGTGGCCATGATAAAGCTGTTGTCGTGGAAACACTGATGATGGGTTTGTTGGCGTCAGGGTTTGGTTTAGTTCAAACAAAGGAAGACAAAAGACTTTTGCAAACTATAAACACTGTGTGTATCATCACAGTGTGTGCTCACTTTCACATACT
Source organism: Brachirus orientalis (assembly GCA_016785285.1). NCBI lineage: Eukaryota > Metazoa > Chordata > Actinopteri > Pleuronectiformes > Soleidae > Brachirus > Brachirus orientalis. Next base: position 3,523,275 of record JAFBJR010000905.1, read on the forward strand.
GTATTGTGCAGTATATGCACATGCAACTTCAGTACTTCAGCTATACAAGAACCTTTACTTCTGTACCAATTTAAATATCAGCTATCCGATTTTTGGGGGCGGATTTCAACAAACCATCTTCATGGTGGCACTGGAGGGAAGGTAAGGCCAAAAGGTACACTGTCATGGTGCCATGGATATATTAGATTCATGGTGATACATCAATTAGTTGTCAATATAAGTTTGCTTTGAATGACTAAAGGCAGGAAAACACAGTCAAGTGTTTGTGAAGTGTCAGGGGCAGAAAATGCTATGATAAGGGAAGAGAGCAGCAAAAGTCAATCTTTATCTGTGGGGTTCTTTAAATCTCCTTGGTAAGTGCTGTGGGTCTTTAATAAGTACAGGTGAAAATGGAGGACATGGACTAAATAAATCATAAATAAAAAAAATAAATTGAGTACAGAATGAAGAGAAAGGGACCCAGAACTGAACCCTGGGGAACACCACAGTTGACAAATGTAACATTATAATTTTGGTTGAAGGTGAAAAACATTTAAAGTGGAAAAGACATAGAAATGACAAGCAAATAACTTGGCATTAGTAAATCGCTTTTTAACTTTTCATAACACCATTAAATATGGCGCATATAAAGGTGACGTATTAGAAAGTGGTACTAGATACAGAGCCCAGAGTAAGGTGGTGATGATGATGCTCACTGGATTTGATATGTGTCACGTTAGCAGGATGCTGTTAGTGAATGTGAGTTCCATTAGCCCCAGATCACCAGACTTGTTAGCAGCAGCAATGTCTGCAATAATTTACAACCCTTTCATTTCTACAGAATGTGTTTCTTGTAGACTGTAATGGAAGTAATCCATTCTGCCTGTCAGAGCTGGAAAACACTTTGTTTTCTGTACAAATTGTGTTTTGGGTGGAAGACGCTGGTCAGGCGGGGGTGGTGAGGTTGGTTGGGTGGAGGGTGGAGATATTTTGCCATTGGTACTTCTCATATATGCAGGTTTTGTTGACAGGGCTCTTTCCATTTTGTGTGCTAAGAATAAAGGAATAAAGGATACAGTAAGTCTATTCTATGGTATGAACTTAAAAAGGCTTATGTAAAGGCTTAAGTCAAATAATCAAAACTGAGGTAACACTGTTCTGAATCTTAAGTCCTTCTTTTTCCAGATATATTTATTTTATCATAACTTTTATTAAAAATCTGGTATATTTATAATAAAATAGGCACAATTTGGTAGTGACTATACAGGCACATAGGCATATATCATATTATAGCATGTTTTCTATTTCAAGTCAGTTTTACTAATATGCAGCAGAAATATCACTTCAATTAACAGAAAAAAGGTTGCTACTTCAGCAAACATGGTGCAAGGTTGGTTTTCATTTGCTCTTCATTCTCCAATACTGAATTTTTCCAGCTTGAATCGGAGCAGATTTGCAGAGCTTTTTGTTTAGTTTTTACATTTTGTTTTTGCTGAAACAACACTTGACTGAGAGAGAGAATCAGAAGCAAAGCTGCAGAAAAAAAGTTATCTCTGTAGTGGAGAGGAACTGCAGTCGGGTTATAATTCAAGCAAATCGTTTCACGTTGAATGTGGCCATTTAATCCAGTGGCCCTATGGAATACTGCTCACTGTGTTTTACAACAATAAAAATTGTTTTTGAAAAAAAAAAATAAAAAAAAATATTATACTGTGTTATTTACACAGTATAATCATTTTATAAACAAATCAGAATTGTTTTCTGATATGTGAAAACATATCAAATTAGCTCAAGCAATAACTGTAATTATGCTAATGTGTAACAGACATGCAGCCTCTTTCTGAATGTGTAGCTGCTGTTAAGAGTGCAGACTAGGCCAGTGATGTACGGGAAATGATGCATTATGTCTCACCATTAAGGTATTATTTAAGATTACAATTGTATATGATTTACAACCTCACAATTAAATATTTGTGTACACGAGGAACACGAGAGTTGTGGCTAAGGGTTTTATTTACAGCCTTTTCAGCCTCCTCTATTTTTATCCCCACTTTCAAACCAAAGTGCACCCCAAAAACAACAATCCATCTCTCATCCTCGCTCATATATTCCTCCTCCTCCTCCTCCTCTCTCACATCCACCCACTCTCTCCCTCATTCCTCTCCTTCTGTATCTCCCTCAGCCCCCACAGTCCCCTCCATAAATCCTGGGACAGCAGCGCTTTAATGGATAATTAATTGATGCCGCTGCAGCACTGTAATAAGACAATAAATTATGACACAGGCTGGTGTGCTGTGTCAGTGTGTGTTGCTAATGGCCCTTCAGGGCTGGGGCAGGAGGCTAATAAATTAGACAGGTATTAACTGTTGTGTGCTAAGTAGCCCTCCACCACTATGATGAGAGGACGTGAGGAGGAGGAGGAGAGAAGAAACGAGGCGCAGGTGAGGAGTGAAACGAGTGCTTCAAGTTTATAGTCAAACCGGAAATAATATTTATTCTTGCCACAAAGTAAGGAATGAATTTTTTACTGGACAATCATGAGTCATATCACTTCCCATATCCATTGTGTAGAAAGAATTTCATGCTTGCATGCATCATCACTAAATGAGGACTGACCCCATTCATTTCAATGGGACATGACATGGAAATGACTAATGACTCTTAAAGCACAGAACCGGTTTTTCCTAACTCTCGATAAGAGCATCGTGAATAATTAGGGTTCACTTGGATTTTTTTTTTTCAGTGAAACAATATACATATTTATGATTACTTTAAAGTTAAAGTACCTTAATTGTTTTTTTAGGTTTCTATTCTTTGGTGTTAGGTTTTACTACACTTTTTTTGTGAAAAACAAGAATCATTCTATCCTCAATTCTCAGTATCACAAAAGATAAAGTTAATCTGAATGGGAATATGAATGCTTGAGTGAATACTGTAGTTACTGGCAAACTGAGACTTGATATTTTTTGGCCTCATATATAAAATTATATTGTACTCACTTTGAGTTTGCAAAGTGCAGTCGGGCTGCAACGATTGACAGCTTATTAACTGATTGATTTAATGATCGATTAGATCGATTTCAGCTTCTTAAATGTGAATATTTTCTGGACTCCTTGCTCCATATAACAAGGAACTCATTAAAACTGAATAATTTTGGTTTGTGGACAAATCAAGACATTCGTGAATGTCGTGATTTCCAGGTTTGGTAAACACTGATCAACATTTTTCGAAACCTTCTGACATTTTCAGGACCAAATAATTACTCAATTAACGGAGAAAATAATTGGCAGATTAACTGATTATGAAAATAATTGTTACTTGCAGCCTTAAACATTGCATAAAATTATGATAATTTCATACAATAGATTTGATTGTCATTAAAATTAAAATAATATTTTACAAAGAGACAATGATGTTGACTGTTTGTTGGTGTATTATACTTTACAGTATGGTTCCTTTAAACTCCAGATTTAGAATCACAGGTCTCACTCACAAGTGAAAGGGATTTTGCTGCTTTCCAAAGACAGACATGAGGACAAGATCTCTCACTTGGAAATGTGGAATTTCAGCAGATAGTCTCTAATCCCATTTTAATGGTTGCCTGATTAAGAGGTGAGAAGGATTAGTGGTGTGAGTTTATCCATGTGCGTGTATGGTGTTTTGGAGCATGCACACCACGTTTGTATGTGCCTATTTAAAAAAAAAAAAAAAAAACTAACAAGGAAAAAAAAAATTGTACTAAAAGAAGAAACCAGAAGAAAATGAAAAATTGCAGAGATTAGAAGTGAGAAGCAGGAGAAGAAAAATGGCTGCTGAGTTATGTCGCTACAATTAAAAATGCTGCAAATCTCTCATCTGCTAATGTTAGCACTAATGAGTGGAGCTTAGTGGCAGTTATGTAGATAAAAACTCTTTCTGATTGATTCCAATGGGCCGTTGAAATTTCCCTCACTTCACCTTATTGATCACACCCAGCTGGTTGAAAACCGCTAATTAATAATGATAATAAAAGTGCCACAGCTCATTAAAATCAACCACATCAGGCTGAACTTGGTGCCTGCCTTCATTTACCTTCCTTCTCGTAAATATCTCAACTTTTAACATCAAATCCAGTAAAGTTTTCAAGCTGACACCAAAAGTGCTGAATCTAATATAACAACGTCTGATGTTGCACTTATTATTTATATCTGTTACTGTCTTTACTCTTTCACTCTGATGATGGCTGTGTCCTCCCACAAACACTCCTACATCAATAATAATAACAGGCAGCCAATGGTCAAGAGGAAAGAAATTTGGCCTGGTAACCAGAAGGTCACCAGCTCAATCCCTGGACATAAATACAGTAAGTGCTGCCCATTACTCCTGCACCTGGCCTGTGTGTGTTCACTACTGCTATGTAATGCAGAGGTTAAACCACTAGCACTAATCGGTGAGTGTGCAAAATTAACTCATTTTAATAAAGTTTGCTGTTTTTCCTTAATTATTAAATTAAAAATATTTTTCTATTAATGGGTTGTTTTGGTACTAGTCATAACTTTTTGACATTCGAGATGTACTGAACTGAACCAAACCGTACCACTTGGTGGAGACAGGGCTGACAGTCTGACATGACAGCTTTCTAAAGGTATGAACTTGCAGACATAATAAATGGCAGCTTTAGGATGTGACAGGATGCAAAATCCACCTTGTTACATGGACATTAAGAGCCCGTCCACATGGAAACGGGTGTAGGTGAATTCTCAGAGGTGTTTTTTTAATCGTATTGGCATTTCATCCAGACGGAAGCGGCATTTTGGCTGACCTGAAATTGTGTTCTTTTGAAAACAGGTCCCAGAGTGGAAAAAATTGATGACTAATGACACGATGACAGATCGCTGTCATCATACTCTTCTTGCAATGAAAAGTAACTGAAGTCAGCCTGAAAAGGCATTTGATATATATATAGCTAGAACACGTCCTGTTCTCAGCAACTTTCTCAGTTTCAGTGATTATACTGTATACATTGTAATGTGTGTGTAACATCTTTGACGTACAGCACCATTTACAGGCATACAGCGTTTTGAGTCTTTTTGAGGGGTTAAGTGTAGACGTTTCCTGAACCGATGCTGTGTTCACAGGAAACGTTTAGAAAAAGGCAAAACTTTAACATTTTGTTACATTTCCTCGTGGATGTGACTTAAATCTTACATACACTGACAATGACATTAGGTGGGACTCTTCAGGATACCGCACTGTTTTTCTTGCTGTTACACTGTACGAGGTGTCAGGGTGAAAATGAGGTGGTAGCAGCAGTTGCAGTCATTGTGGTGGATGATGACGATGATGATGATGATGATGAAGCCATGCGACAGTGTCACCGGCAGTCATGCTACAGCCCGCACTCTGCAGAGAAGTGAAGCGCTTCATATATTATCAGTGGACACAAGTGACACCACCAAAGACAGAGTGGCCAGTGCAGAGCTCTCGCAGCCCGAGACCTGAAACATTCCCCCATATTTTTCACTGGCTGTCAGGACGTCTAATAAAGCGAGGCAAAATGGAGGGACGGTGCGGAGCTGAGGGTGGATGAAGTATCTTGCACTGATGTAATATGGATTATAAATCTAATTTAATTACCCAGTGTGGGGACAGGCTGTAGAAGCCATGAGTGGATTTATTGTGTCTTAACTTGGCATCTTAACGACTTTGTGCTTTTAATATCATTACCCTGTAATTTATTCTTTTACGTGCACTCGCTCACACACGCACACACACACAGTACAACCGCAGCAGCCCAACACCCACAGTGCAGTCATAATCTTTTTAAGCAGAGAGCTTTACAGATCATCAGACTCCAGAGCTGTGACAGCTATTGATCCATAAACTCCCCCCCCTTAACTCATCCCGCGCTTCTACTGTATGTCATCGCGGTGATATCGTGTATGCAGGCTTCATTTACAGCCTACAGTTACATTTCATCACTGAAGAGTTCAGTGAGCCCTATACATTTGCCATGTGCAGGTTAATATCTGTGTTAATCTGACATTAACAATCCAAGAGGTAACTTCCTTCACCAAATTCTTTTAAATATAATGAATAAAAACTCTCATCTGTCTCAGGTGGATTTACCCAGTATTGTGTTGGTGTCCTATCGACCACTGATTTATTGTGAGCCATTTATTTTAGTGTCTTGTTATATTCACTTTACACCATGAAATATGATCGGATCCTTATCAAAACCACTATTTCATCCAATCTAAGGATGAGATAACAAACACTCCCTGATTATATCTTCTATCTCTCCTGCAACAAACATAATATAGCAATTCCCAAAAGGAAAAATCACACCATTACATCTTTCCTTTTTTTAAAAAAACTAACACTGCACCCCTCTTTGTTTGGCCTTCCTTCTCCATTATTGTTTCTATCATTGTAGATCACCCAGCTGCTCGTATTTATCTCATTTCATCTGTCTCCTCCTTTCTGCTGCTGTTCTCTGATCCTTATTCTTTTACTGGCCATCCCACGCCCTCCAGATCAGCCTGTCGTCTTAAATATAAAAAGACAAAAGGTGGACAAATAGACAGAAAGAATTTGAAAGAGATAGGAAATGAAGGATGGGACAATGAAGGCAGTTTCACGACTCCTCTGTCTTCTCCTTTGCCTCCCACCTTGTCACATAATAGTTTCCAGAGGCCCCTGTTCCACATTAGCCTAGCTTGCTATTCAGTTGAGCTATAGACTTAATGCAATCCCCTACATGCCTGCAGTACGGCTTCACTGACAGTGACATATTTGTTTTGCAGTCTTCTGCAATCTGATGTCTGCCACCATACTAAAGGTTTGATTAATGCTGCTGCTTTAGAGTCCTGTAATTGGCTGCAACTGTGCCGCCAAACAATCACAAAGTCTTTGCTGCCTGCTATGGGTTTGCCAAGTGTCGGAAAACTAATGAAGCAAAGGTTTGATTCAGCTGCACTCACCAGACGCCACATCTGACAACAAACAACCAATCACTCAAAGACCATTTGTTGCACATGGGGTTGACTGATGGATTTGTCCAGATGAAGTGTTGTGTATGTGGCTGTAGTGAGGGTGATCCTCATGCAGTTATTTTATTTGTGTATCTCCTGGAAGTAGCTGCATTCATTAGCATGAGAGGTGTCAGTGCTTAATTGATTAGCGGTTAGTTGTTAATAATTGAATCAATTAAAAAGACATTGACTGATCATCAGAGACAATGAGGAGAAGCTGTGCAACTGCAGTTGATGCTAGGTAAAATGTACAGTTTCACAAAAATAACAGTGAAATACAGAGATATTTGGGTGAATTTGATAAAACTTCAAAGGTTGGTGCGGTAGAGAAGGTAAAATTATAATGACCGGATGAGAAAAACAAGAGGAAAATGTGCTTTGGGGGGACAAAGAAGAATTCTAGGTGTGTTTACATATTATTTTATATAGATATGTTTTTGCAAGACTAATCACACCAAGAGATGCACTTCTTTTGCCACGTCACAAACTCAGCTGGAGTTTTACAGTACCCCTTGTGTAATGATCTGATCTAATGTTATAAAGGGATTGCAAAAAGAACATTAAACCCTTATATTTGAGAAGCTACACATTTTTCTTGACTACAAATTTTTGAATTTCAAAATAGCTGTTTAATGTACACGAATTTACTGAACTAATCATCTAGCGTGTTAGTAATATAAAACAAAATTTTTAAGGCAGTGGAAGATGGTGTTGCAAAAACCTGGCACTGATGAGATTTTATATCCTGTTCGCCCACTGCTGGGAACCAATAAGGTCCAGTCCCATAGGCTATTAAAGAGAGGTCAAGAAGGGAATTATTGACCCATTTTAAAGTCAAACAAAGAAGAAAAAAGAAAAAGAAAAAAAACAGAGAGAATTTATTTCGATTGTCCTCATTTAAAAACTTTTTCATGCACCAAATACAAAATGGTGCATATAAAAATACTTTCCTTGTGCTCATATGTGGTTGAAAAGTGAAGATAAATCACATCAGACTCGATTTATGAGCTTCTATCTTAAGATCCCAGGGTTCTAATGGGATTTATATGTTTTCTCCAATTATGTTGTTTGTTCTTTGGTCTCTTGGGGTGCTGAATTTTTATTTTTAATCACACACAAATAAATCTTAGTTTTACAGCTTTTCAAACTTCTCCCAGCTCTCAGTATTTGCGGTTATTGCCTTCATGCATACATGTGACCCAAACTGTAACAAATACATAGAGCACAATGTCCTCTATTGTTTGCAGCATCGCTAATGCAAGTCACATTCGGCCTTCTCACTGTTATCAATGGAGTTGTTGTCTTATGGTTACACACAGTATGACTTGCATCACACTGATGATTTATGCCGTTTTCGCTGTAAACACAATGAGCGAGAGCCACCACACTGCGCACATACAGCCTCTGTCATATTTTAAATCATTAAAGCACCAGCTGTTGCAACGCTGTCTGTATTTATTACACACAATAGGACTATTCTCACAAGCCTGTCAGTCTGCATACAGTACGCACTCACTGGCACACATGCAAAACACACATGTAAGCATTTAAAAGTCAAGTAGCGAATAACTGGATGAACACGAAGTATGCATTTCAGTAGATTTGCAGCAAATGCACCTGGAACTTAAAGTGTTCACTTCTGCAATAATTTAACACTCTGACTGTTAAAAGCAGAAATACATTGCCTCCGTTAAAAAGACATGAGAAAACTTGGTAAAGATCTGTACTTTTCATTAAAGGTTGTTGTGTTGTGATGTCTTATAATAACCAGCATGCACTGTCTGAAAAGCATGACTGATACTTGATGAACACTTTTGTCTTCATTGTTTTGGATAAAGAGTAATCCACTTTCTTTGGGCTATAAATCCAGTTCATTATGACCAAATGTGAATTATGGCATTTTTCTATTATGAAAAAGTTTTAACATCATGGTAACTTTCAACTTTAGCTTCCATGATACAGAAACAAAGGCAGATTAAAAGCTCTTAAAGGCGAGATGGGGCGGGTTTCTTTTAGCCCAGGAGAAACTGTTCAGTACATTCTCACCCTATTTGATTAGTAGTTTCAGAAAGGTCCTACCTTGAGAATCACTGAAATAACAATGTGAAAGAACACCCTTCAGTGCAAACATGTGGGCAGCCACTCCCTCCCCCCCCCAACCTGCCCGGCAGCCGTGGTCAGCGTGTGGTGTTCTGTCAACACACGTCAGTGCAGAGGTCAGGGCTAGGCGAAGAGGAACTGGCACTCCTCACCCGCTCTGGGCAGGGGAGGAAAGTGGGAGGTTTGTGACTGACAGAACCCACAGAGAGACAGTCGATCAGTCACAGAACGGCCGGCCTTAGCCACAGAGAAACAGACGGAAAGAGCAAGCCGGGCCGCTCTGCCGCCAGCTAAGTATTACTGGACTATGAGTGGAAAATCCAAAAGGTTACAGGAATATTTGCTTTTATTTCCCTTCACCTCATAGTAGTCGTAAATGAGACTCGGCCTTGGTGTTGCATGAGAAATACAAAGTGGAGTTAGAAGTAATACAATCCTTCACTTAAAAAGTAAAATAATTGAATTAAAGCAAAATGACTGAAACAGCAGAAGGAAAATATACGATAAGTAGCAAAAGGGAAGGCTTATTACATAAAGGAAAAAACACAAGGGAACACCTAAACTGACCTGCCTCCAGTAATTAATCCAGTAAAATCCAGTAATTCCAATTACTGATTAACTATTGATCAGTAAAGCATTTTTCACACATCTGTAGCCAGGATTATAACCGGGATTTCTAAACCATTCCTACTGCCAATTGGTTGTTCTGCCCTGTGGCGTTTTTGTCACCTGTTTCATCCATGGGTGAATTGCGAAGTCACGGCCGAAACAAAGCATGTTGAAGAACAACTACATAGCTCTCAGTGATCATGTTACTATGGTTACTATTTTGCATCTTTTGTTTTGGTCTCTCTAAATATTCGCTAGTGAGCACTGTCAAAGTTTTAAGAAGTAACAATCGTTACAAACATTAACAATAACAACTCTGCAAATAGCCAAAAAACGAATGCCTCTTATAGCATTACACCAGCAACGGTACACTGGTGGCAAAAATAGACCAACGGAAGCACAAATGAATGCATTCACCCGGGTCTTACGTTACTAATGGTGCCGATCGGAGCCAAAGCTGATAAAAACCTGCTTGCACTGCAGAGTCATTTGACGTGGGAGTGAATGCCAGTGAACACATTCCTACTGGTTAAAAACCCATTGTGTTACACACATCTTTTAAATAAAACAACAAAATAATCTTTACAGAAGGGATGCACAATATGGCCTAAAAAAAGAGATCACGATAAAAACAAATCATTCATTCATCAATAAATAATGAAAGAAAATGTCAGACCATTAATAAATATAATAGAGTTTTACCTATTTATGCAAAGAAAACATCAAACACTTGTTCAACAAACATTTCAGAAATCAGAAGCTAAAACATTTAATAGTAATATTGTGTCTCAAACCTTTGTTACATTGATAACGAGGAAAACTGTATCACAGTATATTGTAAAGTAATTATTATTAACCAGCCCTACTTTATGGTGATATATTGTATTTTATATTTTGCAATTTTAACTGTAGCTCCCAAATAAATGAGAAACAAACAGAAAATTAGTTCCCAGTAAGTACAAATGCCTCTGAATTGTTATTAAGAATAGTCGTGGAAATAATGAATACTTTCCACCACAGAAAGAAAAAAAACATCTCCAGGTGACCAGTGTGAAAACAAAAGACAGACCTTGTGGAAATAAGCTGTAGGAGATGTGTTTTTTGTCCACATATAGTGTTCTAAACATGTGTGTGGCCACGTGTGTGTTTTAATGTGTAACTGTGTGTGTGTGTGTGTGTGTGTGCTGCAAAGTGATTTATGGGCCCTGTCTTCCTCTGCCAGCAGTCTGTCTCCTCTAGCATGGAGGATGAATGGCCCACTGTCAGCCCTGCCTCAACCTCTCCTACTGGCTCTCTCTCTCAAATTACCTTTCTTCTTCTCTGTCCCCCCACTTCTCTTTATCTTATCTCCCCACATGCTCTTCCTCTCCATGCACCTTGTCATCCTCACTTCCTTTTACTCTGGCCTATTCTCTCTTCTGCTCACTTAGCTGATTTGATCCTTATTTCCCTTGTTTCGTGACCCCACCCCTCGGCCGCTCTAGTGATCTGCTCATCTCCTCTGTGGCTCTGGGATGTGTTTTGACCAGATCATGACCTCTAATCTGATTTCAGGGACACTTTGTTTGAATTGAACGTTGAACATTTTGGTAAGTTGGTGTCGTTCCTGTATCTCCTTTCCACACTCCTGATGTTTCAGTGGCAAGATGTTGGTTTTGTTTTACGCTTACAGGCCCATGCACAAATTGCCATCTTTCCATTAAAGGACGGTTTGTTCTTAATTTCTGTGCCATTATTTACTGCACAAATATACAAGTTCAACAACTAAAACTATAACCTAACCATTAAATGTACATGCCCGATAAATTCCATTTCTGATTAAAAAAAAATAAATAAATTTACTAGTCTTATAACAATGCACTGATTGAATCAGAAATCACTTTGCACATAGCTGTGACTACATCGATATGCAGACTCCTGGATCGATTGACCAATTAATGGCCTGTTTTTATAGATCTTCAATTGACAAAAGACCACACATCATCAAAGTGGCATAAAGATCAAACTTCTGCACAGAACTCTGGTAAGATTACATCACAATCAAATGGTTTATTTACATACTGTAGAAATGTTAGTAAGTCCAAAAAATAAAACTTCATGTCAAACAATATTGGCATGTCCATCAAATTACAGTCCACCGTCAAATGCAAAGTAAAATAACAGGATGACAAACCTTAAAGTAACACAATGTAGTTTTTGCTCTCTGGATCCCCCTAATGTCGGAAAACAGTACTGTCTATTGCAACTGTCATTAAATATAAACTGTGGTAACATGTGCATTTGGTGACTAAACAACGATACCGAGAACTCTAGCCATGTCTTCAATAAGCATGTTAGCCATAACTTGCAGCTAAGGGAAAAAAAAGCTCTACTATGTGAATAACTTTGAATTCCGAACATGAGTGACTTCAATAACACCACGTGACACACAGCAGCTCCAATGCACTGTGTTTAGTTTGTGAACAAACTGTCTACTTACTGGTCCAACAGTAAGAGACAGGTCACTATCACTCCGACATCCCTCGGCCTCTCGCTGACACCGGTGAGTGAAAGCAGGACCGATATTCACCCTTGTCCAACGTCTTATCCTATCACTCTCACTTTTTTATTTTTGACTCCACCGACAAAAACTTCAAACTATTTGGTATCTGTGCTGTCTCTTCCATTTTTAATGAAAGAACAACTCCCGTATAACCTTCACCCCCCAAACTTACAGCAGCTTCGCCCGCTCGGCGCACTGTGACATATGGAGTAAGCAGTCGGAGCAGCAGACGTTGGTTTCACAAAGTTACATAGTGCCAGAACAGGTGATGGAGACCTTCTCAGGCTCTGATGAGGGCACTATTCAAACTGCTATGAGTAGACAATAAGTTCAAAATATATTTAAAAGTTGAAATACTGCATGGTGTTGCTTTAACACTCACTTTTGTCGTTGTAGTAGTAAGGCAACATGGAAAAATGATAATGTAGATTCTGGCAAAGTTAATAAGAGCAATAGAGCTCATGAAGTGACAGAAACTACAGTGGATTCCCTGGCAAAATATCTGTCCAGATGTAATAAATGTTTTGATAGAATTGGCTTATTCTAATTTATACTGGCAAATGTATCCCCCTAGAAAAAAAGACATCATGGCTCATGTACCTAAATATGTGGTTGATCATCATTTGATGAGAGTTGCACACCGGAAAAGTGCTACTTTCAAACTGGGCATTAAATCCTACACAGAACTAAATACAGTCATATGTGTCCCCAAACAACAGGGTGTCAACAAAGATTCTGACATAAAATCAATGACAGAATCCATAGCAGTGAAGGTCATGAGACACTTCATAAGTCACCAGGCACCATAAAACAAACAAACAAAAAAGAAGGTGACCTCTAACAAAACAACAACAACCAGGGCACTGAGATACTCTAGAAGGAAAGAGCACCATGGGCAGTGAGTCAATGAGCCACTAAATAAAATCGGATCATCTGTACAGCTCTCACTCATGTTGTCCCCTCACTCAGACTATTCAACCAGCCTGATCACGGGCCAGATAAACAAGCAGTGTCTTGCATTTGACCATTTGAGTCGGAATTGCCTCTGTGCATTGGTCCCCACTCAGGAGATTTAAGGCACTTCTCCACTATACAGTTCTACCACGGCTTGGCTCGGCTCTACTTTACTCAGTTTGATATTAGGCATGTCGTCTTCCATCACTATAGTACCTCTTTAACGTGGGCGGGGTCGTCGTCATAGCACAGGTGCACCAACCTGCCATGACGCTGCTTTATACGCGACACACACAAACTAGTGACGAGCAAAGCAGTTCTTTTTTTTTTTTTTTTTTGGTGCAATATTTCCTTGCTAAATGTTTACCGCGTGTTTTCAGAATTTTTAGCTCTTTTTAACTGATCTACACTTTGGCATTGTTCAAATTAGCAGTTCAAAAACAAGTACAGTTGAGCCAATCTGAGCCATGCTAGAACTATACAGTAGAAACATGCCATGACATACTAATCCATGCATTTCTGATGAGACATTTGCATGTGCTTTTTGATGGACTGGAAGTCCAACTTTACTGGAAAAATATTAGGTTTGGTTCAGTTGCTTCATTAATACTTGAGACTGCCAACTATGAACTTGATAATGCTGAGCAATATAAGACAGACAACATTTACTGTAAAGATCAATATACTATCTGCTGGTGAAATACATTTGGAATTACTTGGGAAAATTTTCCTGCTGAAGAACTTTATACTTCAAAATGCTGTTGGATGGAGGTTTGTGTGTGTGTGTGTGTGTAATCAGCGTAATTACATTTCAAGGAAAAAGATGGATAAACATAACAAAGCAAGGTCAATCAAGTAGAATGTGGGAAATGACAAGGATAAGGAATATGAGCTTTACCAAGGTTAGAAATTTTCTAAACAAGATGACTGAAAGGAAGACCTGAACATTGTTGCCGTGTCCCGTTATATTCAGAGACATATAGACAGCCCCAATTTACACACACGCACGCACACACACACACATGCATACATTTACTGATGCACTATGCCCAGGAGAACTGATGTACTATTCCCTGTGTGTACTAGATCACAGTTTTTATAGGAATGCAACAAAATGCACACATTCTCAAAGGCAATATCAATACAGCGATAGGAAAATCAGCAAGTCCATTTTTATGTCTGCTTGGGAATGTCCCAGAGACCATTAAATAATGAAGTTGTTCAGTCACTTTAATATTGGACCACAAAAGCCATTAGATCAGTTGATGACATTCCTTCTATTTCCACGTGGAAATCTCTGAAGGTTGAAGATCTATGCCAGACTCCATTAATTAAGACTTTATGACAGAGTGGCAATGCAGAAGCAACTTTGAATAAATGACAGCCCCCTTGAAATATGACTGTGAGAGCATAAGGAAAAAAAGATTCTCCAGCCTGAGTTACAAAAAGCACAGCTCAACCCCCGATTAATTACATCACGACGATGAATGAAGGTGGCGGCAGCATTGGGCTATAGGCTGCTTCTCAACAGCAGGGAAAGGTGATTATTGTTTAGAAGGATAAATAACATCAAATACAAAGAGGTTCTCATAGAAAATGAAATCCAAAGTGCATGTAACCTGATAATGGTCAGCAATTTAACTTTCATTATGACAGGGATCCACTGCGTATATGGCCAAGACAATACTAAAGTGACCCAGTCAAAGTCAAACATGGACAAGGTGTAGGAAGAGAAACAAAAACCAAAGCTATAATTCCTGCCTAAAGTAATTTTACAAAATACTAAACCCAGGATCGGAATACTTTTGTAAATGACAGATAGGCAAACTTGTTTTCATTTTTTTATCATGGGATATTTGTCACGTTCTGTCTCCTGGCTGGGGGAGAGTTTTGGTTTCATTTAGTTCCTGTTTTGTTTTCTTAACTTCATTTTCTCCCTACTTGTGTTTTTTACTCTGTTTAGGAGGCTGGCTGCACGGCTGGGCGGGGAGCACGATCACCACGGCTGTCTCCAACCGTCTCATCACCGCCCGGACTACTTATACCCGGATTCCCTTCTCCTCCTTGTCAGTGCGTCAAGTTTTACACGTCTGGTAACTCCATGTCGCTCAGTCTAGCAACTCTGTACCTGAACATTTTTCCCTCTTTTGTTACTCGTGTGTTTTTGCAGTTCCCTGACTTTTTTGTATTCTCCTTTTTCCCTTACATACCTGTTCCTGAGCTCCGCCTTTGACAGCCGGCCAGCCTCAGTGTTTTTTGTTTGTAGCACATGGACTGGTTAAATTTAGTTAATCTTTTTGTGAATACATTTTTGTTGAACCTTTTTCTTTCGTCTCTGCTTATGGGATCCTTTTTAGTTTAATTTTTGACTCAGTCGAATCATTACAATATTGAGTATAAACTGAAGCAAAAGTAGCATCTTTTTTTCATTTCAATGCATTAAATACTTCTGGAAGCCACTGTAATTTCAAAGGCTACTTGAGTCCTTCTCACTTTAAGGCAGACAGATGCCAGTTTTGGCATGAAACATCTGATCAGTTTATTTGTGGGACAGTTTTGACGTGACTACAGAGATTCACCAAAGTGCTCTTCTTATAGATCCCCATTTCTGTTGAAATGTAGATGCAGAATATCCTCCATGGATTGCTACAGTATCTATAAATGTCACCTTTAAGAGCATTAGCACACTGTACATTCCGAGTACCACTAGCAGCTGTGAAATGCCAAAAGGCTGAAGAATAATGTCTTGCAGTGTCATTAATTGTGCTGTCATTATCATAATTTAACATCCTGCTCACCCCTCTCCATCTTTATCAGTGCCGTTGCTGTTCAGTCATTAATCAGACTGGAAGAAGAGGGAGGGAGGGAGGCAGGCAGGCAGACAAATGAAATTAAAAAATGACCTCTCTATCAATCCTATCTCCGACACATTAGAAGGGAAACACTTTCTCTTCTCTCCCTCCCTTCAGCGCTCTGCCATTCAGTGCTAATGGTAGATATACAGTGACATGGTAACGATCTGGCCACGGCTGCAGAGCACAGCCTGTATTGATCACTGGCTGATTTATTGCAGGTTACAGCTGATTATTGGGCCATTAATCAGTCTAGGATTACCCTATCAATAAAACTGCTTACGTTTGTTTGTAAAGTGCTTGCTGGGGCGCAGCAAGGGGCGGTGTATGTGACACACGGCTACGATTTCAACTCACAGATTAGCTATTTAAAGAGGGAAATTCTTTACCGTGTCCTCTGAATGCTGATACTGGCAACAGAAAGCACTGCTGTAAAAATAAAGAGGCAGTAAGTCGAACAATTAATTTCTCTGGCATACTACGTAAGAGGGGTAAACAAAGCAAAAGCATCCTGATGATTTGTTTGAATTTGGACGAAATGTAGGAATGAGACTGTGACCATTTTTCCTGTCAATGTTTATTCAAACATTTTATAGACGGAGCAATCAATCAGTTATTCTAAAAATGATCAGCATATCATTAAAAAAAGACAATAATAGTAACAATAGTGAATAAGTTTTAGGGTCAATAGGGAAAGCCGTGAACAAAACTCTAGTATATCATGACATTTTAAGCTGACACTGAAAACATGCCCATGAAACAGTTGCTTACTTTCATATCAGACTCTCGTTTTTTGCATCATTTCACTATGTTTACCAACTATACTGTATCTGTCTGTTGCAGCTTGACAGATGAACAATGAACTTCACTTCATGAAAGTCACTACAAAGCTCTCACTAAACATAGAAAGCCTGTTGTTGTTGTGTTTGGTGTTTTGTTGGGTGAAGATGTCACAGCTTGTGAAATAATAATATAAGATCATCTTTCCAAGGCAAGAATATACTGTATGTAAGTGTATTTGAAAAAGAAATAACTAAAATATAGCCTGGGGCCTTGTTTCAGTTTCAGAGATCAAATTCAGCAGCTTCTGTGAGGTTCAGTCAGAATGTAAAACTCTTTAGCATCTAAAATAAAAACAGAATGGATTATTGTTTTTGTCTACAAGTTGACTTTTCCTTCTTTTTTATTCCATAAAATATCACAGTCATTACCCTATGGAAGGGTTGATAAAGTCACATTCACTTTTACGCGTTTATTAATAGATCATTAATAGATCTGTTAAAAGAGTTAATAAGGTCACATTTTGGGTAAAGTTTTCTTTCAGTTTTGTAGTAATTCTGATTTTGTCATTTACAATCAAATTATTTTTCAATAACTGATAATGATGTTCAAATGAGTCGAATCATTTTGGAAATGACTTATTAGCTGTTCGCTGAAAGAATAATGCAGAGCTATTTAACCTCAGATAAAGTGTTATTCGACAGAAATGGCAAGCGTAAAACCCAAAACACTGACAAAACGTGAAAAAAAGAGCAACTCACTATCAGCAAATTCAAGACAAAAGTCTAGAGCCATAAATGTAATTCACAACCTTAATCTCCTTCCTTAAATTAGCAGCCAGATAAAAAGATACTGCAGCTGTCAGCCTGCCAACAGCTTTACAGCGTGTCATAAAGCATAAGGGTGGGGGATTTGGTGGCGTTGCTTAACCCACCGAACTCACAATACTTGCAACACAACTTTTACAACAACTAGCAAATTGAGAATAGTGATTTTCCAATAAAAGCCCTCAAGAACAGGGGAGCCTGGATCCGCAGAGTTTAATGAGAAGGTTTGATGGCTATCCTTGTCACACAGACGGACTTCCCTGCCAAACACCCGTCTCTCTTTTTATTTGGGAATGTGTTCAAGTAACTGATTAAACATCCCAGAACCTCTTGGGCCCGCTGCCAGCAGTCCCCTCGCTGCCTCCGAGTGCCATGGTCATAAAACCTGACTTGACAGTGGTCTCGTAAAGCAGACATAATGCTGTCATAAACATGTCACGACATCTGTCATAAACATTAATGACTGTTTATGAATGAGGATGATGAATTGGAGCACTCCGGCTGGGGGAACGCAAAGCTGTGTTATGGTCCCAACTTTGGCAGGAAACTCCAAACAACTCGGTGCTTAGCTGCAGGATACAGCCCGCATGAAAAGTCAAAGCAAAGTCATCAAGTCCAGAACTGAGCCGCTGTTTACTGATGGTCTGCGTTCAACAATAACAACAATAATAATAACTCGCTAAATGTTAAAAACTGAATGACTATGTCAGACGTTTCTTCGTCATCATCTTTCCTCACGCGGCTGTTCTGGTAGGTCAAACAACTTTGCATAACAAAGTGGCAGACAGCATGTGTGCAGATGATGGAAGCATGTAACTGCAAAATCACAGGCTCGGCGCCCAGCATGCCACTGAGGAACAGATAGCTGTAATCCCATTTTCCCACCAGGCGGTCCAGCATGCCTTTCTGCAGTACTTAGAGATAAACATCAGCGTGCACTCTGCATGACCTGGCTCACACCTGCTGAGACAGGCTCTGTCATATACACACATGCAGGTGCAAAGACAGCAAAGTCTGCTTTATGTGCTTTGTCAGAGTATGAATTACGGTACGTGGCGTGACAGTTTGCATTTAAGTGATGTCAGCATATCCAATAAGGCTATGTGGAACAGATGTATGTGAGCTTTATATACTTTTGTGTGCTGTGCTGTCATACGCCCCCGAGGGGACAGTCCAAGACAAATGTGTTGGTAATTTACAAGTGTGCTTAAATACCCATTATTCTTTCTGCGGTGAGCTCTCTCAGGATCTGCTGTGCTCATTTATCATCAGATACACAGAGGCAGACACACACAAATGCAAGAAGAAAAATGAGGAGCGGTGCCAGCGTTGTCGCTGTTTGAATTGCGTCAGTGCGGCAGCTTTAAAGGATAATTTCAATTTGTTATGACGTTAGTCCTATTTTGTCAGCGAGGTAATGATAACATTGTACTCACCAAAGAGAGAGATCAGGAGACACGATGACTTTGCCACGTTTCAATGGTGCCTGAAAAACAAAAGCAAGAATAAACTATTGCATTGTTGACGCGCAAATGGCTGATTGGATAATTGCAAGAACAAGCTGGTGCACAGGTGTTTCTAATAAACTTCTCGGTGAGAAAATGAAGTTTAATAGGTCTGTTGTGTCTAGCTGCACTTGTTAAGCTCTGATTGGTCAATCATTGTCCAAGAAAAAAGGTTAACCAAACAGTTAATGGTCCAGTGTGTTAAGAGTTAGGTGAAATTGGTAGAGATGGAATATGAAACAATTATAGTGGTTTTTATTTATTTTGAGTGAACAGTCACCTGATGGTCAATGAACTGGTGTTTTCATTAACACAAAATAGGTTTATATTTACATGAGGAGGCAGCCGAGTTGGACCACCATGTTTTTGATGGCCAAGCTAAACCATCAAGTTGGCGGCTTGCAGGCCACATGAGGTATTAATGATAAAGCAGTAGGGTGCAATAATCACATTAAATGTATTGCATTCAACATTAAATTACATTTATAAAAGCTTGCTTCATGTTTAATTACAGTTGTCCACATTATTATTTACTTGATTTTAGTGAGAGATATTCAGCTGCAATATTGTTAAATACTAAACAGTGCCTGCCCTAAACAAATTAATCATACGCTAATAAATACAGTATATATTGTTTAATAATCAATTGTGGTCACTACAATTTGAATGAACTGACATGAAGGCAGGACTCATAAGGTTAAGACAGGATGCTATAGGTACAAGAAGAACTTGCGAGAAACACTGGGAGCAGGAAAACAAAAACTCCAATGGCAGGTCGCAGTGACTCAGTGCCTGCGGCTGCCTGCTGACAGTGACAGCAGCATGGAGATTGGAAATCGTCGGTGGCCCCTCATTACTAACAGAGATACATTATGAATGGAGATCATAACAACATTCAAATTAGACAACTGTTGTGAGAATAGCCAGAAAATACAGGAAAAAAAAAGACGTTTTTTTTCCTTCAGCGCTGCCTGATTTGAACCAAACACAGTGTAATATGACTGTAATTTACTATCTTGCTCACATGGAGAGTGTAAATTGATATATGCAGCACATACATGAAATGACAGGGTACCCTGCTTGCTCAGGGAACCTGTGTAAAGTGTACAATCAATCACAGCAACACACTTCATGAAGTGAAGGCTTGTGTATTTCACTGTCAGGTTTTTTTAACAAAAAAAAGTGAACGCTAAAGTGCCCTTTTGAGTAACAAGATGCAACCTAAAGCAAAAATATAAATTTAAAGAACTGATTGTTTCAAAAAACATTTCTTTCTAGTGGAGAAAACTGATTCAGTGCCCTATAAGACGGCCTTGCAACTGTGTTTGCTATGGATCCCGTTATGAAGTTCCCTACTGCCACTGAACAACAGTGTCCCAAAGGGTGCCCTTATAGGAAATGATGTGCTGTATAGAAATTAATTAAACAATAATGTGTGGAGGTCCATAATAGAGGTCCACGTGAAATTCAGTCCCCAGGGCCAGGCTGCCTTTGGCCCCAGGTCACACTTCACATATCCCTGCCTTAAATGTACTAGTGGTGCCATGGGTGAGCAATAGGTGCCCTTTTAATTTTCACCCCTGCCCTTCCAAATGTCTGTGCACGCCACTGGACATGCCTAGAGTAACCTCCATGCTTCCGGTACTTTGCCAAATTCATCTATATATATACACAAGGTGGAGGATAATGCAATGGTGAAAGGATGAGAAAGGTTATCTCATTAATAGGAAACACAGAGGGACAGGAAGTAATGTGGATTAAGGAATAAATAATGTAGAATAGAAACAGCAAATAAATAATAATGTGAGGAAATACCAAAAACGTAGGAATTTGATACATTTCTCCTAGTATTTTTACACTTTGTGGAGATACTTTATACTATACTGCATTATGGGCCACATAATATAAAATTGCCTGGTCGAATATTCATGGGAAAAAAAAAAGAGAAAGGTTTAAAGTCTAAATTCTGAGTAAAGCATGGTGAATTGACTTCAATTCAACACTGAAGTCACTTAAGTTGTAGAGACTTAAAAGTGACGCTCTCTGCTCTAAAGCCAAGCAAACAACCACCATTGCACTCACTGCTGTTTCCATTGTGTTGTAAGCAAAATGAAATGTAATGTGTGATAGCGTGACAATGTTGCAACACAAAACAGTTGCTGGCGCATCAATCAGAGCTCCACGGAGGGATGCTGCTGTTTATAGCAAGGTTACAGTAAATCACACGGTGACGGTTTAATCCCGAGGAGAGTTTTACAGGAAGAGAGGGAATTCAATTTCCCAGCAAGCTTGAGCAAAGGTATGCTAATACAACACAGGCCGGGATCCACGAGGGGGGTGGCGGGGACGAGGGCGGGGGCGGGGGGGGGGGGGGGGGGGGGGGGGGGGGGGGGGGGGGGGGGGGGGGGGGGGGGTTGTTTTCTCTGGGGTCTCACACCTCTCATGCTGTTCCGAGAGATTACATTTCAAAAATGCCACAGACACAGGATAATCAATCACGTGAGTAGCTAACACACACACTGCACTGGCTGCGTCTGTCGGCGGGAGTCATAAATCAATGCTGCATTGTCAGGCGGCCCAGCGTCAGCTGCAGAGAGAAATAAAGCAGTGGTACAGTCCAGGTCCGCTCTCTGTTTGGCTCTGTATGTTTGCCAGGCCAAGTTGACAGAGGACAGATAATGCTGCATGATCTACTGCGTGTGTGTCCTTGTAGCTGGCCACAGTGGCAGACAGCAACCTCATTAATGGAACACAGTGGAGTTGGCTCATGGGTGACCTCATTATTCTCTTCCCCAATCTCACAGATAACATAGTGTTGCCAGCATTTGCCCTCTATAACCGTGTGTGTGTGTGTGTGTGTGTGTGTGTCTTGTTTCACAGCCATGAATCAGATCTACCAACCAACGTCACACTGTTTTAATAGCAGCTCTTTCCTGTTTAGCTCTGTAATTATAACAAGCAGCCAGACTCACATTTCACCAGTAAATGTTTTATTAAAAGTCCAGCTAATGAGCGTTACAGCTAGAAGACAACACAGGTAAACAAGAGCAAACCGGGGGAGGATGCTGTGAAAGATGGTGAGGGGCTGTCACTTTTCTCCTGTTTAGAATTTTCCAGACAGTGCTTTGTCTTTAAATAGTTTCTTCCATAATAACAAAAGTTATTCTTATTCTTAGTTGTCACTACTAGTACTTAGCCATGCAAACTCCTGTGTTTTTCTTTTTTTGCTTTTATTTCCCCTGTTTTTTTTTTTCTCTTTTGCGCTCCACAGTGACTGTTTACTTGCAGGCAACCAAAACACACTTAAATGTGATTGGTCAAAATAAAGGTGGAAACCAGACGTCTCTTGTCTGTCGTCTACAGATATTCTTGTGCAAAACGTATAAGAAAGACCAGTGCTGCTTCTCTACTATTAGTAACCCACCAACAGACTTGAGGTTAGGTCTTCTCTATATCACTTGAATGAAAATAAGCCACATAAATAAGCGTTTTTGTTTTGTTTTGTTTTTAAACCAGGTAAACGTTGTGTCATACTGATCTGGTTTTGCTTAAATTTGTGAACGTGATTTAGATACTTTTAGTATGTAAAGCAATGACAGACCTTTTATTTCCTTTATTGACAGAAGAGCACAGCAGCGAGCCACTTTAAAAATAAAAGTTTCAGTGTATCTGTTTCTATATTAGACAGCCATGCAGGGAGCTAATGTTCTTATTTGTCAGCGGCAACTATCTTATGAGCTGTTAACATATTACATTAAACCTACTGTGCCTCAATGATGTGACGGTTTAAAATGAAATACCTTTCAGTACACTTACTGTCACACGTCTCTAGTTAGTTAACACTGGTGCTGCAAAGTAAAAGGTTCTTGGTTCAAATCCCAGGTTCAAACCAAGACCTTTGTATGTGGGGTTTGCTCTTTGGGACTGTGTGTGTGAATGTGATTGTGTATTGTCATCTCTGTATGGTGGCCATGTGAGTGGCACGGTGACCTGTCCAACATATACCCTACTTTTCAACCATTAGCTCCAGCTCCCCTTGTGACTTTAAGCAGTGAGTGAAATTTAAGAAAGAAAATCAGAGTAAAAAAAAAAAAAAAAAAAGCTGGCGCAGGTTGTGCTGTTTAAAAACAGGTATGTTTGGGTTGTTGCATGAGAATCAAGAGATGCACGTATAGAAAAAAAATAATAATACAGACCCCATATCTAAAGGTCCAGCGCAATAGTTGAATGCCATATTCATCACAGTTAAACAGGCATGGCAGACCAAAACAAAAGCTATTGTGATGGCTAATACCAGTCAGTTTACATGCCCATTGTGGCTGATCACTACTGAAAATAAACATGTAACATAATTCATGCAACACGTTACTTAAGAGTCCAGATGGAGAAACGTAACCTGTGAGTTCAAATGGGCTTGTGAACGCACTTAACTAAAATTTGTTTCCTGTGGTTCTCAAATGCACGCCCCATGACAACACACAGAGTGCAACATCACACGGTGTATTTACATATGTAATATTTGCTTCTTGATATCTTGTGATGCAGCAAGTTGCGTACTGGACCTTAAATGGCTGGTTCTGACCAGTTGTTAGTGAAAACTGTGATTTTTGGGGGGGGGTAGTGGCCCTTTAAGAAGACACAGAGATAAAGCCAAATGTTTTTAAATGCAGGACATTGAAGTGCAGAGCACTCTGGGTAAGTACATGTTTGTGCTGTCAGTGCTGTGATGTGGACAGCTGAGAGCTGTTGTAAGGAGATCTGGTGCTGATGATGGTGATGATAGTGTGGCTTATTGGCCTGTAACTTTGCTGTCTGCTGTAATAGCAGCGCTGACAGATACAGACCACCCACACTCTCGTGGCCAGAACACATTCATCATAGTCATAACTTTTGTTCCCCTCCACCACTACCACGCCAATGTCTTAGCCTGAAGCAAGAAAAATATATACAGAACATGCAACATGCACGTTCCACTTTTGAAGCAAAGGGATGTTATAGATTTGCAGGATGGCCAGAATAACACAGTATCGTGATTTCAAGGATCTGGTTTATATTTGAAGTGTCAGCCACAGCACAGCAGGCTTGAGTTGTGGTATGAGATGTGAGCAAGTGAAAGGAGTTTCTATCACGCTCAATCGTTTGCTTTTATTTCCCCTGTCTTTTTTTGTGTAATATGAAGACCAGCTGTAAATAAATTGCATTTCTTTCTGTTATATAAAACAAATCTGCTAAATCACGTCTTTGTCAGAAACTCAAAGGGTGGAACTTATGAGTTGTATTTTATTTTTCATTTCATGGTGGTAGAACCTGCTGTATTTTTTCATGAATAGACCACAAGCATTTTTTTTTTTTTGCCATTTTGCCAGGTTGTGGCAAGCTGGTGCCCACTATAAACACATAATGCAAAAGTGCTTATTAGATTTCAGGTTTGCATCACTCAGCTTTTTGCATAATAAGTATGTTCTAAGCGACGGGGAAGCTTTACAAATATAAATCCTCAATAAACAGACAAAAATCAGAGCAAAGAGCGAAAGTAAACCAGGGCTATCTGCCCTATAAGAAAACCCCTCCAACACCACCAACAACTGAGAGTCCAGCCTTGAATCGGAGCCTTTGTCAACAGTACGTTTTGTGGCTCGTTTCATGTGCTTACAAGGACAGTAGTTATTTTTGTTTTTCAGCAGACCTTGATGAGCACCATTTTTCATAAGGCCCTAGACATTTGCTGGCTTAACATCACAGCTCGACAGCAAAGCAAAGTTCATGAGTGAGGTGACGGGTAACGGTCAGCTCCAACATGTGTCACTAATAACAAAAAAACACATGGTTCTTTTTTCCAACATGTTTTTATTTAAAGAGATTAGGAGGAAGTGTTGGTGAGGTTTATGGGTATGAATAAAACCAACTTACATTGTGTCCACACTGGTGGAACTATGTCATCACCACTGAAGCTCAAACAAAGATGAGTGACCTTGTTTGAGGTGAGGGTGTCCATCAGTGTTACAGATGTCCCTTTTACTGGGGCAGTCAAGGGGAAAATCCCATAGGGACACACGTGTCTGTACTGAGCACAGCTTGCTTGTCACCTTTCCTTCCTTAAACTTCTACCCTTGCAAGAGTACTTCAACAAGTTCCAGGCCTCACACATAAATAAGGGGCATGACACCAATTTTGGAACATAACTTTACTATAAAATCATTCTCACTGTCCACAAATGTTGATTTCATTTCAGGTAACTTCCCTTGAAAAGGAAAGAGGGAAACCAAAAAAAGAACCTGAATGTCTCAGGGGCAGAAGAAGCTAAATCCAGCCATGTGTTGCCCAGTCCAACTTAATTCACCCGACGTGACTTCTGTCTGTTTCCCAAACTGACCTCCCACTTGCATGGTTGTCATTTTCAGAGGGATGATGTAACCGAGTGCATGCCAAGAGACTGTGTTGAAAAACAATGCAAGAATAAGTTATTATTTGTGATGTTTTCTGGGTAGGGCCAAGAACTTTCTGGTGCAACTTGCTGTTTTGCCTTTTTAGTGATTTGCTACATGTGAAAAACTGACTTTCCTGAGTCTTTTGGGAGTGACTGACTGGTAGTAATTCAATGCAGAATCCATATTTGTTTAGTGGTCAGAGCACGGTGCATTCACTTCTCTCTTTTGACCAGGACTTCGCCGCTTCACTGACGCAGAGCCCGTCAGAATGTGATGTCGCAGCCTCATATCATCAACAAAGTGAAGGCCGCAGAATGGCCTGATTCATCTCATCTGTGCAGAGAGATTCCTGCCATGTCTGCTGCGCTCCATCTCGCATGTCTTTCATCTTCCGTTTCTCTCCGTCTTGACAGTGATTAATGACCTTCAGCTGCTGTGTGCTTCCTCACTGACACTCCCATCTTTCTTTCTTCCCTCTTTTCACTCTGTCTCACAAGAAGAAGGATTAAAGTGGAAGAGTCTAGCCAAAAAAAAAGAGAAAAGATTGATGCCACATGTTCTTGGAGGGGGGAATGAAAGTGGAAAAACCCTGGCATTGGTCAGCATGGAGCAAGAAAGAAATCCAGGTCATTTCCAGACATATACAGTAAATAAGTGTAGAGTCAGTGCCAGGACAACAGTTGGAATGAGGAATGTCCCTGGGTTTTGTTGTGACTGAGTGAAGATCAACAGGTCAGTCTGTGCACTGCATCCCTCCTGATAGTGCCAAGATCAGTGGTGACCAGCAGGAGAAGGAAAGATGAGCAGGGCTCTTTCAGAAAGGATCCATTGCTCCATTCTCTGCCATACTTATTGTACAAATCAGTGGGGTGCACAGTGAAGTGACTTTTTTTTTTTTTT